>LTAE01000090.1:107046-127330 GCA_001647135.1 Pontederia paniculata | reverse complement strand
AATTAACGAGAAAATATCGAGTAGTTAGCGAGTAATAAATTTGCTCGCTAATAACGAGTAAAATTCAGCGAGCAAATATTTAGTCGAAAAATGGTCGTTGTTTGCTCGGTAATGATTTTAGCGAGCAATTAGCGAGAAAATGGCGAGTGTTTTTTTGCTCGCTAATTGCTTGTTTTCTTGTAGTGATATATGAGACACCCAAAGAAATGTTTACCCTGGAGAATGTCCTTCATGTCAATTCCGACGATCTCGCTCAAGAGGCAATGTCTCGAGGAGTACAAGACATTGTCTCCAAGCGGATGAGGCAACATCTAGCTGTATGTCGATCTCACTAGGGCAACACGAGGCAAATGAGGGGAGGAAGCATCAAAGGGTGGTGAAAAAGTGAGGAAGCAAGTGAAGAAATCTTTACCTTCAAGAATGTCCTTCAGGTTGATCTCGGTGACTCGCGACGAGCAATCGAGGACATATGAGGGTGATGGTGGTATTCCTACGATCTTACCGACGAGGAGGCAAGGCATCCGAGGCGTGGAAGATTCCTTATCGTCCTCAACGGAGAGGAGGCAAGGCAGACGAGGGTGTCATAGATTTCGACGATCTTAGCGATGAGGAGGCAATGCAAATGAAGACAAGCAAATGAGGGCGAGTCTTCAGGCACCGAAGGTAGCATCTACAAGCATATGAAGGGCGGTGTGGATTCTTGGGATATCAACGGCGATGAGGCAAGGCATCCGAGGCTCTGGCGGATTCTTTATCGTCCTCAGCGGCAAGGAGTCAAGGCAGTTGAGGGCGTCGCATGTTCCGATGATCTCAATGGTGAAGAGGCAAGGCAAACGAGGGAAGCATATGAGGGCAGAGTTTTGAGGCGTTGGAGGCAGTGTCACCAAGAAGATGAGGGACTACGCGGATTCCTTGGATATCAGTGGTGAGGAGGCAAGCCATACAAGAGCATCATAGATTCCAGCAATCTCAACAACGAGGAGACAAGGAAGATGAGGGCAAGCAGGTAGGAGGGTTGATCACAACATCGCTTTGAGAGAAAGAAAGGAAATTATTGTGTCCTAATTTTTTGACAAAGAGAAGGTAAAACATTTTTATGCTTATTAACTCAGCTAGTTCGCTTAAGTTGAACCATACTAAATAATAGACCAAGATCCAATTTAGGGATGGCACCCGCCCCTATTCGGGGCGGGGGATATGTCCCCCGTCCCGACCCCGCCAACCCGCCCCCGCCCCGAATTCCCGTGGCGGGGGAATTAAATTCTCCGCCCCCGCGGATACCTGAACCTCCGCGGGGACCCCGAATCCTCGAAATTTAATAAAAAAAATTTGTTAATAAAGAAAATATGCAATAAAATCATAAAAATTAATATCCATAAAAATATTATATATACATAAATATATTTAAATATTATAATTTGTATTAATGAATAAATACTATTTAAACAATGTTATATTAATATAATAAACTTTACAATATTTTAATAAGTATATATCTGTAAGGGTCGGGGATCCGTGGGGCAGGGGCAATGTTCCTCGCCCCGATCCCCGAATTGGGGTGCGGGGGGACTATGCCCCCATCCCCGCCTCTACGGGGGAAAAATTTCCCAAAGTCCGGGCCCTGATCAGGGAATCTCCACGGGGATTCCCGAACTTCGAAGAGTTTTGTCATCCCTAATCCAGTTCAAGCGCATTTTTGCGTTTTGATCAAGAATCCGATGTTACAGATGCTAAGAAGCACCATGTTCCCTAGTTTAGTAAGAAGCACCTCCATTAATCTCATTAATAAATTGATTAATAAGTAAGGCATAATTAATTTCACACAATTCATTTTAATATTTTATTTTTTAAAAGTTTCCTTATATACTTTTCGATGTTCGTTCAATTTAATCTTCTCATCAATTGTAGAACAAAACAAAATTAATAATGAGCAAATCACTTATACTTTATTACTAATTATATTATTTCGTATCTTACTAGTCTATATTATTGGTATACACTGTATATGCAATAAATAATTGTATTTAAGTATTTAATATTATTAATGGACTAAAATCACACTATTCTCATGCCATGTAATTTTTGTTGTTGTAGTTATGACAAGAAGTGGATGCTCTTGTTTGTTCTGGACTCTTGTGTTGTTTTTTGAAATATTTGCAGGTAAAAAAAAGATTACGAAGTTAATATTGAACGAAAAATAGGATAAAGTTGAAACAGTAACATTAGAATTGTCATTGAGCATCAATTTACTTTGGCGATGTATTTTTTAAAAGAAACAATTTTATCACTAGTTAAGATTGAAACTTAAAAATATTTGATAAAAAATCATAGATGTTGGTTGACCATAAATTAAAGCTAAATTTTAAGAAAAGTAAGTTCTTCTTTTCAAATAAAAAAAATCATTTTTTTCTCTCACAAAGATGTCTTACTTAATATTTGTAATTCATTTTTTTAATAAAATGCATTTAATAGAAGAAAGTAACGATTTTTAATACTGCCTTATCTGGGTATCAGGATTTGCCTTGAAGAATTAAAAATTGATTCTGCATAATTCGACACTTCAAAGCGTGTGTAATATATTATATTATTAAAAAACAATATTACATCTATATGCGTCCGAACAATATGATCCTATTAGCTTACTTGTGAAATAACAATTATTAACAATTATGATGTTTTTTTAAATTAAATTATATCAATTTCCATAAACTTTCGATACGTTAAGAACGACAGATTATTATGGTTGTTAATCACCAACTACATTTCTAGCAGAGTGATTGCATCTTTAATTTCGATTGATTCGGATTTATTTCTAAACACTCTTCAATTAGTTGTTTATTCAATTTTAAATTACACTTTTGACATACTTTTATTTATTTTCAGATAAGAAAATTCGACATTAACAATATTGTAAACTTTTTTAGTTAAATCGATCTATTCTTGTGAAACGCGTTTTTTTTTATATTTCAACTTACAAAGATCAAAGTTCATGAGAAAAAAAAACTACTAGTTATCTCATATTCTTATTCAAAATGGGAATATCATTCTTTTTAATAACAATTCCGTTCTCAATAATTTTGAGATATAAAATATGAAAATTATGTTCTCCTCGCTTAAAAATATATTGAATTCATAGTAAATTTTTGTTAAATATATTACAATCACCATAGTCAGATTGCAATTCAAGGTGACGGTAACGAAACTTCAAAACATGTGATGATAATCGAAAAAGAAAAAAAATTTCTCACTCTATGCCGAAACTAACAACCAAATATTTAAAAAAAATGTTATTTTGCTTGTCAAATTCACATGTAAAAAGATTTTATTTTATGTGTAATTTTGAAAAAAAAACATCAGAGAATTATATGTCAAACAAATAACAAATTAACATATATTTTTTATACAAATTAATTGTGATTAATAATTATATAAAATTTAGCCGCACGCCTGCATACCTTGGACTAAAAAGATAGGGTTAACATATTCACAACAAAGGACTTGCGATTAATTTTTTTATAATATATATATATAATATATATATATACATATATATGTAATACTATAAATTATATAATAAAGTTTAACGAGACTCGCATATTTGTTAATATAGATTTATGAACACAAATACGTACTAACAAGCCTCATATAATAATGAGGAAAGAAATGAGTTGAATACTTGTATTCTTCAATATATTAATAAATAGTTAACTGAAAAAAGGAAAAATAAATATGTACAAGTTTGCGATTTTTATTAAAAAAAATGTTAATTTTTTTAGAAAATTGAAAAAGTGGAAATAATAGAGCAACTAAAACACGACTATTGAATAATAAAAATAAAAGAGGAAGAAGAAGAAGAAGGAAGGAATGGTGGGCGTTCTTAGGGCCGTCGCCGCAGTCTCTGCTCTTCCAGCCGTCGTCGCATCCGCGCTCCGCATGGACTCCCCCGCGACCGACCTCATGCCCACCAATCAGGTATCCCTCTCAAAATTTCTTGCAGCGGTTCTTTGATTCCTTGTTGTGTATTTTAGTTCTGATGTTTCTTTTCTTCTTCTTGTTTTGCTTTTTCAGCAAGATGAGGGATTACCCGAGCTTTTGGTAAGTTTGTATCGTTCTTTTTCTTATATAAGCATTAATCTCGGGATTGAGTGATAAAGTTGTCTGCATTGCGTCAAATTGCTCGCATATATTGTAACTTGTGGAAGGAATTTAATATTTTGTTTTGTATAAAAATAATCTTTTGCATCAATTGCCGAACTCATCTTCATTTTTCTATTGGCACTATTTCGTGGGGGCAAGCATCATATTCATTTTTTTGTTCTGTTGTTTCAGACGGAATTCATGGTGGATATGAAATGTGATGGTTGTGTGAAAGCAGTAACAAACAATTTGCTGAAGCTCGGAGGTCTGTTTTCTTGGTGGTTTATTTCCGTCCATTCTTTTAATTTGCATAGTCTGTTTCTTAGTTCAGTTTCTGTACAATGTCATTGTGCTTTGTCTTTTATGTAGGAATTAAAAATGTGGATGTGGATCTGAGTAATCAAGTTGTAAGAGTGCTTGGCACACTTCCTGTGAAGGCCATGGCTGATGCTCTCGAACAGTCGGGACGCAAGGCTCGGTTAATTGGTCAAGGAAATCCTAATGGTTAGTAATTAACTCTTGAGTTTGGTATAGTTGGAACCACAATAACGATTCAAAACTTCATTTCACATTTCTTATTTTTATTTATCTATCATGCTCGTACCGTACGCCCATTTAGCTATAAATTCTTACTCATCTTCTGCACATATGTTTCTTTAGTTTCCTATATGGGCAAAACACTCAAACTTTTGGCTGGCATACATGGTTTTAAGTAATACTGCGTAGGAAGTTTTATCATAGTTTTATGAAAAAACATCCAGGAAAATCTTTAGTATGGTCAAAGTTGTCTTGGGTTTCAAAGCTAAATCTGTCATCTTGTCATGATTCAAACCAGAAGATTAACTTACAAATCTGTCATCTTGTCATGATTGAAACCAGAAGATTGACTTACATGAACAAAGTTAGTGGGTGACTGAACCTGAAGTAAATATTAGTAAATTCAGTAAAGTTCCTTATCAAAAGTTGGTAGTAGTAATTGATTATGACAAGCATATCCCTCTTTAAGAAAAATGTCATTACGAGTGTTACATGATAGCACCTTGATTTGCTAGTATTAGTCCAAAGTAAACAGTAAACTGTCGAAACCTGTTTGTATAACTCATCATCAAATCTATCCATCTCAAAAAAAAAAAAAATCAAATCAATCGGCATAACTAAAACTTATTAGTCAAACATCTCGTCCGTGGAGTACCCATTTTTTTTTATTTTTCCATGTCACTAAACACTATTGTCCCAACCACAAATAACAAGAGTTACCATGAATGCATCAGGTGTCAGTAACTTGTCAAAGAACTCTGTGCACATGCCCTAAAAGAAAAGAAATTGCACTTGCACCGAGCAAAGGCAGACCACTTGTACTTGTTAAGAGCATAAATATAAAGATGTTACTCTTTCTATTAATTTAAGCTTTTGAGATCAAACACCGACGTAGCTCTTATTAAAACAGTTAATTTTCTGTCCAGATGGTGGCTGAGCTAAATAAAAAATGTCAACAATCCACACGTGAAAAGTGTTAAAAATAAAAATACAAAGATGTTTCTCTTCCTTTAAGCCAATAGGAAGAGCAACATCTTTACCTTTGTATTTCTTAGCAGTATTAAATCTGATTGAGAAGTTTAATATTAAAGAACTCTCTTTCTGGTTGTTTTCTTTAATTGTGTAAACGAAATGATCTAGATAGGAAGGCATTGCTTGTTTTTCAATATGTTTATTAGTTATGCCTATGTGTTGTTGTTTTTTTGTCCTCTTAGATTACCTTTCTTCTCTACCAGGGGTTGTATGGATTAACTCTTCTTACTTCCCTCCTTGAGCCCTAAATATTTTTGTTGATATCTGTTCTAGAGCAGTACATTCCAGGCTTGTATTCCATCATCGATGTCTTACTCTTGTTGTACTTGGGATGATATTGTTGACATATTTATCACATTTACCACCTTAGAATATGTCATAACTCAAATAGTTCAGACTGTGTCACTTGTTATGTCTTTTACTGCAATACTAATTTGATGTCTGTCAAATAAGTGTTCGAAATGTCAAATAAAAAGCTCAATTATCTGCTATGCATCTCAACTTGTTTCATGATAATTCTGAACTCTTTTGTTCTTGGTTTCAGAACAAGAAATGATCATTCACTTCATAATCTGATCAAAATAAATCTAGGATATCTTTCAATCTCCATACACATTTCCTTGTGTGATTTTCAGTTGATTAACTATGCTGAATTGCTGGAGATGTTTTGTTGTTTCTATTTAAAGGCATCTTTCTTTAACAAGTCTGTGAGAGGGCTAGCAATATTAGCATATCCTCTGACGAATCTCCGATAATATCCAACTAGGCCAAGAAAAGCTCTCAGCTGCTTGAGAGAATTAGGAGTTAACCATTCCTGTACTGCAATTATTTTGCTAGGATCAGGTGCCACTCCTTCCCTAGAAACTATATGCCCCAAATACTCTATCCGAGACTGAGCAAAGCAACACTTAATTTTCTTGACAAAAAATGAATTCTCTTGAAGACATTGTAAAGTAATCGTCAAGTGTTGTAGATGAGTCTCTAGATCTTTGCTGTATATCAATATATTATCAAAGAACACAATAATAAATCACCTTAGGTATGATGTGAACAATCTATTCATAATTGCTTGAAAGGTTGAAGGAGCATTAGTGAGCCTAAATGCCATCACTAAAAACTCATAGTGTCCTTCGTGAGTCCTGAAGGCAGTTTTAGCCACATCAACAATGCTCATCTGAATCTGATGATAACCCGCTCGAAGATCTAGTTTAGAGCTGCTCCATGCAGTTCATCTAAAAGCTCATTGATAGTAGGTATAGGAAATTTATCCTTAATAGTATTGCTATTAAGGGCTCGATAATCCACACAAAACCTCCATGTTCCATCCTTTTTCTTAACTAATAAAACATGTGATGAAAAGACACTTAAACTGTATTGAATAATTCTTTGAGTCAACATTTCCTTGACTAACTTCTCTATCTCATTCTTCTGATAATAAGGATATCTGTAAGGACGTACATTCACTGGTTTGCTTTCATCGACTAGATGAATATGATGTTGTACATCTCTAAAAGGAGGTAGAGTATTAGGATTACTGAACACTGACTCAAATTTGTTCAAAATATCTTCCACACCTGAATCAATTAGATTGACTCAAACAGGTATATTACATCTCTGGTGAGCTTGCTCTTCTTGTTCTGACTTCATCAACTTGAACAATTGAAAACACATCATGACTTCATCAACTTGAATTAATCTTCGCAATTGATGTAGTGTCACTGATTGTATATTTTTGTGTTGTTCCCCTTTTAATAAAACCCGATCTTCTTGCCATTGAAATGCCATTTTTAGTTCTGTGTAGTCCATTGTAATAGGTCTCAATCCATGTAACCACTGTACACCCAACATTAGGTCAGCACCTTCTATAGGTAGCACATAAAAATCCTCCCTGAATTTGACATTTGAACTACAAATTCAACCTGTGAACATTTACCCTCATATTTTAACTTGTCACCATTCTCAATCATCGCATTAAAATAAGTAAAAGGGTTTATGAACAATCCCAACCGTTTCACAGCTTTGCTTTGTACAAACTTGTGTGTAGACCCACTGTCAATTAAAATAGAAACTGATTGTTTACCAATCGTTCCTGTTAATCTCAAAGTCTGGGGTAGAACTACTCCAGATAAAGCATGCAAGCTAATTTCCAAAGAGCTGCCCAGTTCCTCCTGATCAGACTTTTCTTCTTGTTCTTTAACATACTCTTCTTCTTCAGCCAACAAAATTAAAAACTGAGTTCTACATGTGTGTCCTCTGTGAAACTTTTCATCACCCAATTATAGCATAGTCCTTTTTCTCTCCTTGTCATCATCTCAGCTACTGTCAACCTCTTTAGAGGTATGGTATTAGTCTCATTCATTTGCTTATTATTAGTGGTAGACAGAATTGTATCGGAAGATGTAGTAGAAGTAGATTTTTCCACACTGATTGTTGTAGTAGGGGCCTGATTCACGGGTTTAGTCAGTAGAGTAATTAGGTAATTAGCAGACTTAGTAAACTATATTCGATTGCCTCCCGGATCTGCCAATTTTTCCTCTTGAAGTTTGGCTAACCCAATTGTCTACATTAGATTAGTTGGTTTGAAAGCTTGTACCTCCCTTCTGATCATAGGTTTTAACCCAGATATGAAACAAGAGAGTAAAAAGAATTCAGGAATTCTCATTACTCTATTTGAAAGCCTCTCAATTTGTGACTGGTAATCAAGAACAGTTTCAACCTGTGTCAATTTGGATAAAGCCCCTTGAAAATCCTCAAATTCTGATAGACCTGAGTTGCTTGTTTCTAAACATCCATTGATACCTAAATGGCCTTGAAGTAACCTGGAAGTAGCTAACAAATTCTTGGTTATTTAGGTGCCTTATATTATTGGTGTTATTGTCTTGGTACTATTTCTTTTTTTTAAAGGACTTCTCTACTAATTTTGAAGTGTTAATAAATACGTATGTACCCTTCAAAAATCACTTCTGCAGACTTTTTAGTTTCTGCTGCCGTAGCGGAGTTCAAAGGCCCTATGATATATGGTGTGGTTCGCTTGGCACAAGTGAATATGGAATTGGCAAGAATTGAGGCCAGCTTCAGTGGCTTGTCGTCAGGTAAACATGGATGGTCCATAAATGAGTTTGGAGATTTGACAAGAGGAGCAGCAAGCACAGGAAAGGTTTTTAACCCACCTGATAATTCCTCTAATCAGGTGCGCTGCTTAAGAATACTAGATTCTTTTCCTTAGAGATGCATTTTGTTGTTTTTTGTTTCTCTTTCATACATCACTGAGCAATTAAACGTATACACAGGCACTTGGTGACCTGGGAACACTTGAAGCACTCGAGAATGGCGAAGCCAATTTGACAGGCTCTAAGCAGATGCTTCGAGTTGCTGATCTCATTGGACGTTCTATTGTAATATATGAAACTGAAGATAAATCAGATTCAGGTATTGCTGCTGCAGTCATAGCTAGAAGCGCAGGTGTAGGTGAGAACTATAAGAAGCTTTGCACCTGCGATGGCGTTACCATATGGGAGTCAAACTGAAGAGTCTCATTTTGCTCTCTCTTTTTTTTTCTTTGCTTTCCTCTTTCTGTTGTGTCATTGATTGTGTTATGTTACCTGTTAAATTTGTGTAAAACAGATGAAGTGGCCTTATGGCACAGAATTCAACTGCAAACATACCGAATGAGTGTCTCAATAAAGTGATCTCTTGATGAAAAATAAGATTTATTATGATGAAAAAAAACACGGGATGCCTACATTTTGATTCCTACAAGTTTAAATATTTTCTCCATACTACTTGAGTAATCTCATATGATTTTGTGGAAGCCTTCAGGTACTTTTATGGAGTATGCAGCTTCATCTTCGCCGGCATGGTCGCGGCCGGCGCCAAAAATGGTTTATAGAGGCTGCAACCATGTCAGGACCACCGGGCTTCGAACTGTATGTACTCCATCACTCCATGTCAAGGCTCCAAACTCAGGTGTCAGCTGAGGAGATTTTGTTCTGAAGGTAACCTTGTAGGTAAGCTTCTGGTTTTGCCGACTGAACCGAAGGGTGTTGGGCTCGACGAAGACGTCGACACCCTTGAAGGCTGTGGCTTGAACATTGTATGTCGAAGCAGGTGGTCCGACATTTGTGACGGTCCTGTGCAGCGTCAACAGAGGAGCGGGTTGCTCGCGGAAGACGGCCGAGATGGCCGGGTAATTTAGATCCCCCGGGGAAGCCAACGTGTGCTTGCAGGTTCTGTTCGAGGACTTGGTGAAGATCCTCAGCTGCACCGGGGTCAGCTTCTGACTGCAAAGGAACTCGAAGTAATCGTCTGGTGTTATGTCGTAGATCAATCCGGGGTCTACGGCCTTCAGAGGTTGGATGTGGCCGGCGCCATGGGCGTAGGGGTTCGAAGGTGCATTGGTGGCGGCATCCTTCAGCGGATTGAAGGTGTTGTCGCGCACGTAGGCAGTCGTCATCAGCGCAGACTTTATGGCGGCGGGGCTCCAGTTCGGGTGCCTGGCCTTGAGCAATGCAGCCACGCCGCCGACGTGGGGGCACGACATGGAGGTGCCCGACAAGATGTTGAACCCGACGCGGCGACGGTCGCTGGCCAAGCCCGACGGACTCGCTTCGCCGCTCCACGCCGCGAGAATGTTCACCCCGGGCGCCACCATGTCCGGCTTCAGGATTTCCAACGTGAGGATGTTGGGGCCTCTTGAAGAGAACGCGGCCACCACCGGCGAAGGACGGATCCCCATCTGTGTGCCTTCGAATGTGAGTGTTGCAGTCGGACGGACGACGCCGCCGGCTTTGGCGTACTGCTTGATCGCTTTTCCGGTTGCTTCTCCGACCCCAACAGCCGGCAGGAGGTGGGAGTCAGCAACGAGCTCATTCCCGTTGGCGGCGGTGTTGGCCAGGATCATGCCGACCCCGCCGGCGTCCTTCACCACCTGGCCCTTCTGCACTCTCGGACTGATGCCCCTGTCGCAGATGACGATCTTGCCGGCAACAATGTGAGGATCCAGTGTCCCTTCGAGGCACAAGGACTTCGGATCGGGACTGCTCGTGTTGCCGCCCATGTAAATTACTGGATACTGCTGCTGAGGAGAGAGGTTGCGGCGACCTTTGTACAGTGAGACGCCGGTGGCGTTCATCCCATTCCCTAACTTGACCGTCGCCGGGAAGTCTCGATCCATGGTGCTCGCCCCTACAGTAGCTATCCATGGCGACACGTTCGTCAGGCTGATCGGATCCGGGCCACTGTTTCCAGCTGAACATGCGACGAACACGCCCATCTCCATGGCGCCGAATGAGGCAACGGACAAGCTGTCGCGATAGTACGAGGAGACCCCTCCGCCAAGGGAGATGGAAAGGACATCGACGCCGTCGGCCACCGCGCGGTCTCCGCGCGGTCGACGGCTGCTAAGATGTCGGAGCTGAAGCACCCGCCGGTCCAGCAAACCTTGTAGGCCGCGATCCGTGCGCGGGGCGCCATGCCGCGGGCCGTGCCGCGGGCGTAGCCGAAAAGGTTGGCTCCGACGACCGGCGAGCCGGCGACCGTGGCGGCGGTGTGAGTGCCGTGCCCGTCTTGATCCCTCGGCGACTTGTACTCTGCCTTCTCGTCGATGGCACCCGCGGAGGCCTCGTAGCCGCGATAGAAGATCCTGGCGCCGACGATCTTTCTATTGCAGTTCCTCCGGGTAAAGTTCCTGCCGACCTCGCAGGCGCCTTTCCACCTCACCGGCACAGGGCTCATTCCCCCGTCGTTAAAGCTCGGGCTCTCCGGCCAAATCCCGGTGTCGAGCACCCCCACGATGACGTCGTGGTCTGCAAGCGCCGAGGACCAGACGTCGTTGCTTATGACTTCGGGGCCGACGCCGAGGAACTCGGGGCTTCTGGTGGTGTGCAGTTGGTAGAGGATCTCGGGCAGGACAGCGGTCACGCCAGGGACGTCTTCCAGCTGCTCGGCTTCGTGCTCACTAAGTTTCGCGGCGAAGCCATGGAAAGCCGTCTGGTAGCTGTAGATGATCCTGTCAGCTGCTGCTGCTGCATCCTCCGCCGCCGCCACCGCATCCAGCTTCGTTGCGACAGACTTCACAGCAGAGGCGTACCAGTCGGTGTGGGAAGCAAAGGCGGCGGGCTTCTCGGATTTGGCCATATGGACGATGTAAGTTCTTGGCGTAGGCTTCACAGTGGTGGTGGTGGTGCAGAGAGAGAGGGCAAGCTGCACGGCCACCAGACACAGGCAAAGCCATGTCGCCGCCGCACTGCGTGCAGCCATGGGGAGGGGAAGAGCAAGGAGCAGGGCAGTGGCTCAAGGGAGGAGATGGATACTGTAGTTAAGTAGCTGCTGCCTGCTGAGTGGCCTCTCTCTCTCTCTCTCTCTCTCTCTCTCTCTTGTAGTTAAGTAGCTGTCCCTGCTGAGTGGTCTCTCTCTCTCTCTCTCTCTCTCTTGTAGTTAAGTAGCTGTCCCCCAGTCGAACACTGTCACACCATTTCGTGCTGGTGCTGGTGCTGTGAATGCAATGCAAGTAATAAAGTTGGAGGGTGGTGTCGGTTGCTGTTAGATCGAAGAGAATTTATTCTGGTCCCTGGTGCATGTCTGCCAGCAGTGTAACATCGTTCGGATTTGAGACCACACAAAACGTAAATAATGTTCAAGCATTAGTACGTGGTATCTTAGCTTATAGCTACTTCGAATCCTATAAAAATCGAAGGTACGCCAATGCTTAAATAAGGGAAATGATCCATCCTCCTAAAACTTTAGCCTAAAAATCCTCCTAACACTCACATCTATAAAATACCCTATAAAGTTCATAAATTTACCTCTCATGCCATTGTGACTCAATTAGGAGGCTATATCCTCCTAATTTAGGAGGATATAGCAATGCTCCTTAAATAAATCAGATTAAATTTAAGATCTAGTGGAGCTACGTCAACGTTTAAATCAATCAGATTTATTTTAAAAAATTAATAAATAAATTAAATTAAAAATTTATAATATACTTACAAATTAAGTTTGACATAATTTATTTATTAAATTTAATTAATATAATTTAATAATTTATTAAATCATATTTTATTTATTAATAAACATATATTGAATTATATTTATAATATAAGAAAAAAATATTTTGCACTTTAATATTTATATATCTACTATATTAAAATTAATAATACTTTTAAATAAAATGACTTATTGTACATTTTTTGATATTATATTTAATTTTTTGAATCATAATTTGATTCATATGCTAAATATTTTTTAAATTGTATAATATATTAATTTTATAAGTTGATCTTATAAGTTAATAAGTTAGGTCTAATATATAGATGAGTCAAATATATCTAAATAAAAAAAGTCAAATTATAATTTTGAATTTGACTTATTTATTTAAAAAAATTAGTCGAGCAAGATTTAAAATATGTTAAGTCATAAATTGCTTATCCAATTTTCACCTCTAATTAAATTTAGAAAGCTTCGTATAAAGAAAAAAAAAATCACATCATGTCATCTAACCTCTTGCAAAGAAAAAGTTTCTTGTAATCTCTCTTTGTATTTGGAATTTGGATTGGATTATCAGGCGTTGGAGTTTGGGCAGAAACAAGAAGGAGAAAAAAAAAGGAGAAGAGAAATAGCTTGGGTTAACATCGTAATGGACAGGACAGTGGATCACGTATCTCTTGGAAGTTTGTCCAAAGATATGGACAGGAGTTTGGCAAGTATCTTCTCGGTAATGGCCAGTAACAAGTGCATGTTAGTGCACATGCCTTTACAATAATAAATACCCCAAACACTTATAAGATCTTGAGGATCAATTTTTTTTTTTGTCTAAGGGTAGAATCCCATCGATTTCCAGAGTTATTAGCACATGACTAATCCAGTGTTCGAACGGTTGTAACGAAGGTAAATCCTGATCAAAGTGGTCTCTCTGGGAATCAAACCCGAGGCTACTAGCACCTGTCCTCCCAGTGCACAGTCCCGCTAACCAACTGTGCCAACCACTCTTGGTTCGATGATCAAAATTTTACTCAAAGTTTATAAAATTGATAATCATAAAATTTTAATAAAAAAATGTGTATGAATTAGAAGCATCGATAAAAGATTAAGTACGTTAAGATCATAAAAGAAATTATAAAAAGTTAAAATTTTGACAATCTTATTTGAGATTGGCGGCAAACTGTGACTTTGAAGAAATAGAGATAGAAATATGACTATATATTTCAAAATAGAATCAAACAGGTACAAAAAATAGCAGAATTATATTAGAATGTTAAACAGTATTTTTATGTTAGAGTGAAATTGAAAACACTTAGACCCTGTTTGAATTGGGAATAGAGAGTAGAATATAGAGTTATTTCAAAAATTCTATCAAACACCCTCTAAAATAAGATTAATTTAGTCAACATCTCGATTTTCTAATATCATCTTGAAATCCGTAAAACTACTATCTATATTTCAACAAATTGAATTAACTCTATTCCTAAGAAATTTATGAACACAATTAAATTGAAATATATTCACTTTTTGGAATACATGTGAACCTATTCTATGTCTATTCTTTTAACTCGTATTTCCAATCCAAACAATCCTTTATGTTCCTTATGTCCGGTGGAACATGATGTTATGATGTTACGCATATTCTTTACTTTCCAACAAAAAATAATAATTGTGATGTTAATTTTTTTTTATTCTCTTTCCAGTAAAAAAGTTAACATAATAAGAGTTTTTTTTTATTTTTAGGACATCATTTCTTCAACCAAAAAAAAGTAATACTAAATGAAGAATATTATGTTCTTCAAAAATATCATATTCATGCCAAACAATGCCTTAATTTGCATATAATCAAACTCCTGGGATGATGCTTTATTTGTATAGTGTCAAATGATGTCTCGTTCCACTTCAATTCGATCCCTTTTTGTACTTTGCATCTTGATGTGGATGGTCATGGATTTTATTAGGTGGAGTAGGCCATCGATCTTTGTAATTAAATCAACACATTAGCTAACAAAATGTAGCAATAAAATCCTCCTAAAATTTTTAATATTCTCTACATTCGGAGCTGACTGAGTTGTTGTTTGTCCTCTCGTACTATTGTTTGGGACAATTTAATCAAGAGCAACATCCAGCTATACAAGGAGGAAAATACACATATGTGTAGGGTTGTGTTGTCCAATTCTCCTCCTCGTATTATTTTTCACAGCTTTGTCTTTTCCTTCAAACTTGTTAATTCCAATCATCAAACTTTCTGTCACGGGGCATCCATCAACAATCAAAGCTCGTCTCTTCTTCCATAGAATGTGATGTCTTGTGACATATCACAGGGAGACTCATGTCCTAATGGGTCAAAAGTAGAAATTAAACGAGTGCCAATATTTAATGAAATTAATATAGACTCTTAATTGGGGTGTTTTTTTTTTAAAATGAAAATTTTAATTAATCAAAATTGGAGCAACCGCTGAAATTGCGATACAAAATTCCATCCAGGCCTGAAGAGGGGCCTCCACCCTAAAAAAATCGGTATTTTTTTATTTTGCCGGAGTTCGCTAAGCTGTCTGCAGCCATATTTGCTTTTTGATAATAATGATTACAAGTAAAAATTACAAAATACTTAAAAAAATACTTGATATTTTCCAAAATATTTCACAACCTTCATGGTGGGCAAATTCTGCCATTAATGAGTTGTATCAGGTTAGACGAATCTAGCTTCAGAATAACGTCCCGATATCCTTTTCTTATATCTCTCTTTATCTTTTCTATAGCACCTCTAACTTCTGCTTCTAGTGCGCCATTGATGCGCAATAATTTTTTTTTTCCTACAACATCATATATATAAGAGAGTTTGTGGATGGGGGATATGTCTAGGAGCCATCAACTCTCCGCGCCCATATATTAATCAGATGTTAGTAACCTTGAGGATCGACAGCTCAGAAGGGATAATAAGAAAAAAAATGTGATGTCTTGTGACATATCACAGGGAGACTCATGTCCTAATGGGTCAAAAGTTGAAATTAAACGAGTGCCAATATTTAATGAAATTAAATATAGACTCTTATATGTAGAAGAGAGTTTGTGGATGGGGGATATGTCTAGGAGCGACCAACTCTCCGCGCCCATAGGGGGGGCGTTAATTATTGAGGATGTAGTCCGGTGACTTCAATGTTTTGGCAACCCCCTTTTAGCTCAGGCTCACACCAACTTTAGTTATTATCCGGGGTATTTAAAGCTGCCAGCTACCTTAGCTTAGCTTGGAATTAATCATCCTCATTCCTCCCACCGACTCAATAATTTCCCTGCTCCAGCCTCCAGTTCATGTGTCAGGTGACCAGTGATTGCTGCCTTCATAGTTCATAGGGCATCGTTTAGTTCATGTTTTATGCCACTATATACTGTTTGTAGTTAATCATGCATGTTGAGATGCTAAAGGCACCTTAATGTTCATAAACAAAACCCAAGATAGTGAACCAAACTCTGATCAGTGACAATGAAGTTATAAAAAAAAATATACCAGCATGGGATTATGTTTTCAATTTGCCGTCTCATTAATAGTTTTGAAGATGGGATAATGTGAGTATGTGAAGCATCGTCGAAATCCCGGATGAATTTAATGTAATATATGAAACGCTCCCAAATCCACGTTCCGTTATGTGACAACAAACAAAGAGTTCAATATCTTGACAGATTGTCGTACAACTCAATTATTTAAAGATAGAGAGACCTAATGATAAAAAAAGTTAAAAAGATATCTATGTCAAGTTAGGATCGACCACGAGCTTCAGTCATCACACACCATCGGCATCAGAAATCCATCACAGCCTAGTTACATGTGGTATTCAACACAGAAGAAACATATCCCATGAACATAAAACACTTAGTATGTAAGGCATCAAGTACATAAGATAAGTAATAATCATTAATATAAATACGGATATCAAGATGATATTAAATCAGACTTTTCATACTATACTAATGATCATCATGGTAAGTATAAAGATACAGTCATACTCTCCTGAAAGAGTATCAGGAGTTCAAACCTATTATTTACCTAGAGGTTGGAACAACATCAGAAAAATCGAGTGACAGTATCAGAAATGCATCTACCTTTGAATAATATTAGAGAAATAACAATATCCTGAAACATCATCATGATAGCATCATGATTGTATCTCATGTCTTGAAACAATATTAGAACATATATAGAGTAAATCATATCCTAAAACAATATTAAGATTATACCTCTGTTCTGAAACAGTATCAGGACATAAATAAAATACAAGATCTCTATATTAGTGTAAATATTTTAATATAAAATTATTATAGCAATCTTAAATCTTATTTTATTACTATATTCATTGACTTTGAGATAATTTAATTTAATTATTTATGAGTTTTTCATATACGTCGATTATTAATGGTGGTGTATTAACCACGGCCAATGCTCGAAAAGTTTAACGTTGACGATCGATTACGGGATTACGGGAATGCTTCACTTACACATATATGTGAACCAATTATGTGAAGCATCATCTTTTATTTGTTTCTCTCGTTTCTGCCAAGCAGACCAGATGTTCATGATGGCCCTCCTGTTCGTCTTTTTGACGCTGGCCGCTCAAATGGAGTCCATCGGCAATCTGAAGAGTGGCCGTGAGTGACCCTACTCTTGAAAGCTTTACATTCATCCACCAACTTGAATTTTTTAGAAAAAAAAATGCACCAGAGCTGCAGTGAAAATATTCATCCGAGCAGCAGTACTACTTGGGATCCTGCAGGGCTGTACCATTAGTTGGATTCTTGCTCAAGCATTCGAGCAAGAACGTAAAATTCGTTCCGAACGTCAATCCGAATAGCTCGACGAAGCAGATTAGATCGATCGAATAAGATAGTAATAAATTAATATAAAATAAAATAATTAGGTATAAAATTAAAATATATAAGCACATATTATTAATTTTAATAACATAGTATTTTATTAGTTCTAATTTACAATTTATAGTAGTGCTTAATGACCCAAAATAAATAATAAAATAATTATTAAATACTAATATACTCTATTGATTTATTAAGTTTTTATTTAACATAACAATATAAGACTCATCGTTATTTTCAAATCTTATTTATATGGGAAAGTATATATTATTTACCTTTTTTAAGATTTAAGAAATTAAATTAAACTATTATTATTATTAATTTTTTTATATTTTTTGTTCAGATTGATCAAATTCGTCCGATTGAACGGTTCAATCCGAATTTTAATAAGATTTGACTATATCAAAACGGTCCAATTATCACTCCGATTTAAAATGAATCAAAATCTGTTTTAGACCCCGAACACTAATCCGACCAATCAGGCATAGAGCTTATCGCACACATATTGTCTTATAAAACTATATCATATTTAAAAAAAATACAAAAATAGAAATGCACCAAAGTTGAGCAGCAGTACTACTTTGGATCCTGCAGCGGTGTACATTGAACTCATGTCAGCAATGTATCAATTGACAATCAGCCTTGTTAAGTTCGTATATAGAATTTGCAACAAGTTAAGCATGCATGAAGAGAATGCAAACAATGTAGATTATTTGTCGAGTGATAATTTCGATTGCTATTCTCATAGACAATTCAGATTGTCACTTCATAAGCAATCTGCTAATTTTTTTTTCATATTTGACCTTTAAAATTTTATTTAACTAATTAATAAAAATAGTCAAATAAATAATAATATAATATTTTATCAATTAGTATAGTTATTATTAATCACTATAGTAATATTTTTTTATCATTAAATAAATTATTGTTATTATTTCTATTAATTTTAGTATCAATATTATTAATTTAATATAATTTTTGTATATTATAAATAATAACCAATTAATTATTAATTATTAATTATTTTGATATAATAATATTACTATTAATTTATTATTATTTTAGATAATTGTATACTACTTATTTTATATATTTATATGTTTGATGTATAAATTCTATGAGTTTAGGTATATGTTTATAATTCAAGTTCACAAAATTTAAATTAAATTTATAAACTTAACTATATTATTTAATAATATTTTGGTAAAAGTTTTATATTATTTATTATTTTTTATATAATGAGTAAAATAATAAATATTGTTATGCAATGTCAGAACCAAACTAGACATCGACCCGGAGGAGCATCCAGGTAAGGTTTAACCGGATGAACCGATTAAACAGAATGGTCGAACCGAATATTATTAAAAATATTAAATTAAAATATATTTATAATTTACATAAAGAATCACAAATAAGTAATTAAATATGAAAAAATTAAATTTATTTTCAAAAGTATGATCAATTAACATTTTATTTGATATAAAAAATATTAATAAAAATATATCTTAAATAATTATTTATTCAAACACAAATATCAATTAAAGATTTTTTTTATAATTAAAAAAATAAAAACTGATTTAAAAGACCTTCAAGTATAATTTTTTTCATGGCCCAGTTACCACAAAGTCCACTTCTTTTTTTTTTCAGCCCAATTTTTCTTTTTTTTCTGAACCGATCGGTTCATCAAAATGATCGATTAGACGGATACTAGCTCTTCTTCTAGTTCTTGATAGTAGCTCTTGTCTTACAAGTCAAGTGGTTCAACCTTTGTTTTTCCGGTTTTTGATCGGTTTTGACTGGTTCTAACTGGTCCAACGTATGACTCAATTTTTTTATTGAACCAGGACCGAACTAGGTCTCGATCGACGGTCAAATCGGTTGAACTGGCCGATCTGGTTCGATTCTGACAACATGGTTGCTATGCACATTGCTTATGTGTACTAAAACAATGTACATTGTTGATAATTTAATTAGTGATAATCTTTATAAAAGATAATATAAATTATTAAATAATGTGTAAAGATAACGTGGTGAACGCAATCTAAGGAAAATGGGGGTGCTGCCTGTTTCAAGACAGCACCATCCGGTCTAAGCACAACAACCATCAGATTATATCATTTTAATCCTGACCATGCATTTCATTTCCAGCATAACATAATATTTTATTATTTTTTTAGTATTCCCACCAAACCATCTTCCCCAATTTTTTTCCCGAATCCAATCGTGCCCTTTCTTACTTCCCTTCCTCCCTCTCCGTTCTTGTCGTCAATCCTCTCCGGCGATCTCTTTTTTCACCGGCGATCTATCTACTACGTGTCGCCGCTGCACCTCTCTGTTTCTCTCTCTCTGCCCCCCATTTGAAGGAATTGCAGCCTCTTCGCGATCCAGAGATCTATCTACGATGTGTCGCCTCCGCACCTCTCTGTTTCTCTCTCTCTGCCCTTCATTTAAAGGACTTGCAGCCTCTTCGCCGATCTAGACAAGTGCATTTTCGTGTCGCCGCCTCTCTCTCTCTCTCTTATTTGAAGGAAATGCAGCCTCTTCATCGATCCTCTCAGGTGCATTTTCGTGTCACCGCCTCTCTCTCTCTCTCTCTTTCTCTCTCTCGTATTTGAAGGAATTGCAGCCTCACTGTCGATCCTCTTCGATACATTTTTGTGTCGCCGCCTCACCTCTCTCTCTCTCTCTCTCTCTCTCTCTCTCTCTCTCTCTCTCTGATTTGAAGGAATTGTAG
>LTAE01000090.1:59658-105705 GCA_001647135.1 Pontederia paniculata | reverse complement strand
ATTAGTCCCACATGCACAAGTCACGGGAGAGATGCTGGGTATATATGGGAACATGACCTTCACTAGATGTGACGCGTTTTGGTAAAACCGTGCGGGCTAAGGTCCAGAGCGGACAATATCACGCCTTGGCCAGGGATGTTACATGTGGTATCAGAGCCACTCCGCGTGGGCCTCTGTGTCATGGTGGGTGATCACTCAACGAGGACGTTGAGCCCCTTGAGGGGGAAAGGATGCAAGAGGCATGCCTTGGATTAGTCCCACATGCACAAGTCACGGGAGAGATGCTGGGTATATATGGGAATATGCCCTTCACTAGGTGTGACGCGTTTTGGTAAAACCGTGCGGGCTAAGGCCCAGAGCGGACAATATCACGCCTTGGTCAGGGATGTTACACACAATCAATTTTGTAAATTAATGAAATTGTTGGTTATTTTTTTATGTGTATGTATGTTTAGTTTCTCTTTAGAATACAATCTAGAGGAATGGAACTTCATTGTTGTTTGAATATTGCAAATGTACTTGAATTGTATCACTATGTGTATTTATTTTGAGAATGTTGTTGGAAGCACTTTTTCGTGAAGTGATTAATGTGTTAAAGCTATTAATGTTATGGTGTGTTCACGATATTATTCAGTAATTGCATAGCATTCCAGATTTTTATAGTAAAGAAAAATATGCATCAACCATAGGCCCCAACTAGTTTTTAACACTAATACTCTACTATTCATCGATCAACATTTCAACTCTTATTAGTTGTTGCTGGTTACTGCACGCAATGAATCACAATTTATTTGGTTTTTTACACGCATAGTTAAAAACTAGAAGTAGTCAACTGCTTTCAACTATGTAATCACCAGATACTAGACAATAAATCATCTTAGGATCTATTAATTCCTCTATTAGATGCCACCTTCCAAGAGCGAAGCATTTTTTTCTTTTCTTATTTTCATTTATTTTAAAACAAAGAAAATATTTGAAAATCTCACTTTTTTATAATGCAATATTCTTTTTCTAATGACAATACCTCTCAATGAATCAAAAATATATTCTTTCACTACTCGTAAAAACTTGAAAAATACAAAAGCCAGCCAAGAAAAAAATGTTGAAATCAAGAGGTTTTATTCAAATAACATCATCATAATAATTATGTAATTGTGGAAAACATTATGGAGCAAAACAAGATGTGGTGATCACATTATCATCAGTTTCCACACATAAAACCACAAATAAAACAATCACGACTAAAATATAACAAAGACGTGGTGATCGCATTATCATCAGAAGTCCATAAGAACATTATCCTAAAAAGTATACATGATAAGTCAATTAGCTTAAGAACAACATCCTCAAAAGTTCACAAGCTCGGTCACACTACAATTGCCAGACTAAGAACATTATCCTCAAAAGTAATTTTGTCGCACTACAAGTTCACATGATGCCAAGCTTCGTATACTTTTGGATGAAGGTGGCCATGCCAACTTAGTTTTTTTTCTTGATCAACATCATTCTCAAGATAGTCCACTGCATATTTACAAGCCAACATTAATTTAATCAATCATTACAAAGGATTAAACACTAATCACTTATAACAAATTCTCACCTCGGATTGCTAATTGCAAATCAAGTGCAGCTACAATCAAACCACTAGAAAAATCACACAAAATTATATGAAAATGATAACAAAAACTGTTAGTACTAGAAAATTTTCAAATACTATATGATAAAAAAATTAGATAAAACCAATGCTATGCTTTATACTTGATAGCTTGTTGTAAATCAATGATTCATGTTTCTGTATACATGTGATGTTTCTAGACTAAAAATTTAGCATCTTACCACTTCTCATATTTTCTTATATTCTTGTTTTATTATTTTGAACCTTTTCATTTTGATCTCACCCACTGCATGCCAATCTTGAGTGTTTTACTATGGAAACATTAGACAAGTTTTAACAACCAAGAGATGAGACAAAATATAGGAATAGCAAGATATATGCATTTTAATTTGTTTACAACCATACCGTTATTGTCATCATCAAATCATTTCTTTCTTACATAAGGAATTAATATCCGGCGACTAAAATGGATAAAACTAATGTTGACAACTTACAAGCTTGATCTTGTTCTTCAAATCATTGAACACTTTGACACTGTTCTCAAATCAGAAATAACATTGTCAATGGAACTAAATCAATTTTGCTCGAGTAAAAGGAATGTAAAAATGATAAAATTTAAATTATTTACCTTGATTGATGGACAAGAACGAGCATTGTGACCTTTTTTGCCACACATTTTTGCAACTATATTTTTGTGACATAGAGATCTCAATGTCAGATTTAATTCTTGCAAATTTCTTTGGTCTACCCTTAGATTTTACATGAGTTGGGTCACGTACCACGAACTCGGGACCTTGTGGGTTGACACTAAGGGCTGTCGGATTTGAGGTTGAACATGGTTGGGTTACATCTTCAACTTGATAAGTAGGAACTTTTTGCAAAGCATCTTCTACGATCGGAGCTGAAAATTGTAAATGCCCAAATGAACGCAAACCTATATCTTTAATTTTTGAAAGATTCGTTTGGAAAGTCCATCTTTGTAGCGTAGTCACAACACATTGACCATCGTTTGCGTTGTCATAAACTTTACATTCCTTTGAATACCGAGCATCAATAGTCCAACGATGAAGCAAATATTTTTCCAAAAATATCCTCACTCGCTTCTTATTTAAGACATGAAAAATATGAGCACAAAATATGCCACCTTTTTCAAACATTTTGCAGGAACAACTTATTGAAACTCCTTCTTTACTGCTATATTCGATAATATTCTTTCCTTTATCTTCTCTTTTAATCAAATAAACCGAGTAGACGACTTTGTCAACATCTTTGAAAATTTTTTCAGCAAAGAACGAGTTTATTTTTCTAAATTCTTCTTGGAAATTGCAAAAGTTATTTTCGGTGTATTTACTTCCTGCATATTCCTCTAGTGGATTTTTTGAAACTAAGGCAGCCTTGGAGTTAAAGCATTTAAAATCATCTCGTTCTTCTGCCTCCCGATGAGTTTGAATTGCTAAATCATATTGACGCACAAACTCATGCAATGATGTATTTGCATTCACAAAACCGTCAAAGAAAGAATTGATACTTTTAGCCCTTTGTGTCATGCGCATGCCTGCAGTAAACAAATCTTCATAATACACTGGTATCCATTGATGACGCCTATTATCCATATTCATTAGCCAATGACCCTCTGAATATCATATTTTTCCTTTAAAGAAAACCATGAAGCTTCAGCCTCATCTACACTTAATGATTTAAATATCAATTTATCAAAATCAGCTTTAAAATCATCATGTGCATATAAATATTGAAGATTGCACATTGTGTTTCGTTGGATATGCCAAAAATAAAATATATGTCAAGTATGTGGAAAAACTTTACGAATAGCATTACTCATAACGATATCCTGATCGGTGATAATGCATGTAGGATATTTTCCATGCATGCATTCCAACCAAACCTCAAATAACCAAATAAATGTCTCTTCTGTTTCATCCGCAAGCAACGCACAACCAAATAAGCATGAACGTCTATGATGATTGATACCAGGGAAAGGTGCAAAGGGCATGCAAAACTTGTTGGTCCTATACGTCGTATCAAATACAACAACATCTCTAAACATCATGTAAGTATACCTCGCTCTATTGTCTGCTCAAAAGAAACTTCTTGATGTGTCATCTGCTTTTAATTCTCATCTATAAAAGAAATTTTCATCTTTCGTTTGTTTATCTTTAAAATAAGAAATCGCACTCATACATTCTTGACCAACATTATTATCTCTTTCTGCTTTCAAGTGGTCAATGCAATCTTGATTAATAATATTGGGTTCCCCGGACAACTTTAGAATTTTAGCTATTCTTGATGGGCCTAATCCACCCCTATGTAATGTAGTCATAAACCCACAAGTATTTTTCGAGAATTCTTTGTGAGAATGCATATTTGGTATCTTTGAAAGGGTAGCTAAATGATGAGTGTGTTCTTTCATAATTTTTTTTTACTTCCCATTGCCCATCCATTCTTTCACTAATGTATATTCCTGCAAGACAACCATCTCTAACTTCTCTATTTTGTTTTGTAACTTTGCCCATACTCCGTCTTTTATCTTTATGACCTTCTTTTGAACAAACAAGCTTCCTACTTATAATCTTCCATTTTTCTTGCATCTCTTAGTGTAATCTTTTCGTACAAAAAATCCCACATACCTAGCATACATATTATAGTAATTGTACGTCTCATCCTCATTGCCAAATGTCATGCCAACACATGGCCTTATGGAAATATTATTGTCTTCCATCTCTTTGTTAATCCCTTCATTCTCAACATTCTCAACATGATGCATGTTGTTTTAAATGCATTTAAATTTTAGAAAATATAATATAAATGACAAAAATAAAACTTAATATGCATAATGCATCATATACCTTCCATGTTGCACCTCAAGCTGTGCAACATCTTGGCCTTCTGTGTGTGAATTATGCGAAGTAATATTGTCATCGCAATGAGAAAACATGAGAAAAATATGACCTGTAGTAAAAAATAATCCACACCTTAAGTTAGTTATAACTATTGTACATAACTAAAAGATTTAATTAAAGTGATCAAACCTTAGTCTCTATGCTCAATTCAGGATTATCTAAAGCGCAAAAAGATCGAAAAAACTCGAATAAATGTCAATTGATCATGACCAACTCATACGATTAGAAACCTACCAGAGTTAAGTGGTGATGGAGTGCAAGGCTGGAGTCTAGTTGTGTTCTTCGTGTTCGGCCTCTCCAATGAGCGATTTGTGGAGCGTTGGGGCTGGAGTCGAGCTTGCTTGTTGTGGGCGCAAGTGCAAGAGTCCAGCTTCCTTATTGTGCCGCAAGTGCAAGAGCGATGCAGAGAGAGAGGTGAGGCGACGACACAAAAATTTATTGGAGAGGAATGACACTGAGGCTACAATTCCTTCAAATAGAAGAGAGAGAGAGAGAGAGAGAGAGAGAGAGAGAGAGAGAGAGAGAGAAGCGGCGACACGAAAATGCGCATGTCTGGATCAGCGAAGAGAAACGGAGAGGTGCAGCGGCAACACGACGCGGCGGCGACACGTCGTAGATAGATCGCCGATGAAAAAAGAGATCGTCAAAGAGGATTGACGGCAGGAACGGAGAGGGAGGAAGGGAAGTAAGAAAGGACACGATTGGATTTGAGAAAAAAATTGGGGAAGACGATTTGATGGGAATACTAAAAAATAATAAAATATTATATTATGCTGGAAATGAAATGCACGGCCAAGATTAAAATGATATAATCTGATGGCTGCTGTGCTTAGACCAGATGATGTTGTCTCGCAACAGGCAGCACCTCCATTTTCCCCATCTAATATCATTGACAGAGTCCACTCTCTTCACTTCCTGGGTCACCTTTTTCCTTCACATGAGGATTCTATTCCTTGCAAATCATGTAAAAGAACAATGCACGCATCCAGACATGTGCATTCAGATGACAAAGTTCAGAATGATTTCTCTCAAATGCTCGCTGCTTAGTTTTTTTTGGATCCTTTTTGAGCTCTTTCTGTCATACATCTTGATAGCATGTCTTCTCCGTCTATCTGCATCAAAAAACCACATTCTTGAGTTAGTTAAAGTCATGTCATCTGAATTTAAAACTCAGCTTAATGAGAACTTTCACTATTGTCCCATTAGCCGGATTCTTGCTCAAGCATTCGAGCTAGGTCATAAAATTTGTCCCGAACATCGATTCGAATAGCGCGACGTATTATATTAGATCGGTCGAACCGATGAAATCAGATGATCGAACTAGATAATAATAAATTAATATAAGATAAAATAATTAGATATAAAATCAACTAAATATAAACACATATTATTAATTATAATAACATAGTATTTTATTAGTTCTAATTTATAATTTATAGTAGTGCTTAATAATTCAAAATAAATAATAAAATAATTATTAAATACTTAATATATTCTATTGATTTATTAAGTTTTTTATTTAACATAACAATATAAGACTCGTCGTTATTTTGAATCTTATTTATATGGGAAAGTATATATTATTTACCTTTTTTTAAGATTTAAGAAATTAAACTAAACTATTATTATTATTTAAAATTTTATATTTTTTGACCGAGTTGATCAAATCCGTTAAATTGAACTGTTCAATCCGAATTTTAATCAAATTTGACTGGATCAAATCGGTCCAATTATCACTCCGATTTAAAATAAGACCCGAACACTAATCCGAACAATCAGGCCGGACCGAATTTTACTACATGAATCCATAGAGCTTATCACATACATATCCTCTTATAAAACTATATCACATTTAAAAAAACAAAAAAAATAGAATGTTAGCCATCACATGTTTACACATCATAGGTACTTGAATGAAGATTTTCCGCGATAGGATCAGAAGATTTGATGGATGCACGCAAGTTGCAACTAAAGAGGAGTTTGGTTAATTCAGGAATAAGATTAGCAAAACCACAAAAATATTAAGAATAAGTAATATCTTCTTCAATAATTACATATATTTACTTTTTGCACATTTCATTAAAATAATTTTTTTAATTCTATCTTTTACTCCCTTATTACAGATTGAATAAATAAAAAATAGACACTATTCTTTTTTTTATCCCTCAACCAAACACTCGATAAATGTCATAAGTTCAACCAACTATACTTCAATATACGATAAATTATAAAGTGTGGCCTTATGTATCAATATAATATCCAAATAAGCTTTATGATAGTTGTTGACTTACTATTCCTTTTGATTTATTAGGTGTTTCTTAATTTTGTAAAAATAATTGTAACGCGTAATTAATTGAACAAAGCATTTGCTCTTGTTTACATAATGGGCTTTCACAGAGACACAATTTATAAGCCCAACCACAAGTACACTTTGAGCTTGAAGCCCATAAATTAAGGTTTAGTTAAAAAGCCCAACCACAAGGACTGAGGTAACTTTTTCGTGTCTTGAAAATTGATATATAAATTTCAATAACTTTTTAAGCATAAAAGATAATTTTATTTTTTAAAAATAATAACATTTCTTTTTTTCGACTCGAGCCATTAAATAAATATATAAAGTAAATTTATCAGCATCGGGTGTTTGACTTAGACCAAAAATATTCATATGATAGTTTTGAAAAAAAATCGTGTTTGGTATTGCTTATATTTTACTATTGTTAACTTATTCTATTTAATCATTATCGTATTTTTTATTTTATTATTATATAATTTCACATTTTATATTTTAACTTATTTCTTCTCCTTTAAATTTAATTTTTCATGTTTGGAAAATACTCACCAAATTTATATCTCAGTATTTTAAACACGTAAAAAACGTGGACTCAAATCATTATGGACATCTCTTATATAAAAAGTATATAAGATTCACATATAACCTATGTAAATGTACAATGTTCATCTTTTTTTTTCTCAGTTTAAATTAATTTAATATTTTTAAATAAATATAACGGTTAAACTGAAAATGTTTCACATAAATCTAATGATAAATTTTTGTTTGGGGGATTGGTATTTACGTAAAATCAAATGTCTAATTTACACTTGTAATAGCAGTAAAAGTATTCGAATCTTTGTAATTAAAAGATCGTTTCAAATGTTAATAACCAAATATTTTCCTTATACTAAAATCTTTGAATCGCGCTATGAGAAATGATCTAATTCACGATTATATGATTGATTTGTATTAATATCATTCTCTTATAAAGTTTCACCTTTCGCTTGCTGCAAAGGTAAAACAAAAAACTTCAATTTTTTTTTTTTTGCTCTAACTTAAATATATATAAAAAAAATCCGCCCTCTCATTTCAAGGCGTTGAAAGGATATATGCTTTAGAATATGCAATGAGTTGCTCGAGGACATGTGTTGCTCAGTCGGAGCCCATCATTCTTAATATTTTTTATTTTTCATTGTTATATAATTAATATTTAATAATTTAACAAATCTTATAAGTGAAATAATATTATACAATTTTTTTTTTGGGTCTAAGGGTAGAACCCCACCGGTTTCCAAGGCTACTAGCACCTGACTAATCCAGTGTTCGGACGGGTGCGGCGAAAGTAAATCCTGGCCAAAGTGGTCTCTCTGGGAATCGAACCCGGGGCTACTAGCCCCATCCTCCTAGGGCACACTCCCGTGTCAACCACTCTTGGTTAATATTATACAACTTTAATACACTATACAGTTATAATACAGTGATAATTTATTAATATAATATTATTAACATATAAGTATAAGTCTATATGATATATACTTTATATATATGTATATATATATATATTATATAGTGCATAAATTTGAAGATTAAATTAAAAAAATAAAAAAATATGTTTTGACAAAGTGGATCGAACTACCGAGCGTCGTGTCGTGATATGTCCAATTTCAATTGAGCCGATACGGCCCGACCCGGCACGAACAAGACACGGTCGTCGTGCCCATGGGCCGGACGGGACCGGCACGAGCTCCGTCTCTAGTCTATGTAAAGGCAAAAAGGTCGAATAATTTGCACCGGGCCACGGATATAATGCATCCGAATCACCCAACACAAAAACCCGGCAATCAGGAACATTCACGTGCAGGAGGTGGACCCAAGTGGCCAATTTTAAACCCGGCACGCGACAAGAACGTAGTTGGACGCGCACCCAACCCAACCCAACCCAACCCAATTTGGATCCAACAAAAAGCTTACTTCCTCTACCGCACCAAATCAAACCAAAATGTAAAAATATGCCATCACCCCCAACATCAACAAACCAAAACCAATGTAACTTAAAAAAAAAAAGAACAATGAACAAACCAAATAGTGTCCGTCCAAAAGACAAAAGAGAGGCAATTAAAGATACAGAACAAGCACATGGACCCTTCTCCTTTTTTTTTTCATCTTCTTCATCAAGCATCAACCAATCCACATGACACCATTATTGCCACCAAGCTTTTAGTGCTCCCTGAGCAATTAGATCTACATATGATGATGGTGTTCAACATACTAAAGAATTAATCTATATATTTCTGTTATCATAAAAGAATATGCAAGCAAGCATATATTTATTGGACTTGGTCATCATGGAGTTGTAGAACAATCAATATAATGCACTTATTTGTTCCTTGGATAACAAAATAAATAGATGGCAATAATGATAACACCATGCAATAAAAGAAGGAACAAAACATGTCCGAATCGAAGCATAACGTACAACAACAGAATCTAAGAAAGAAGAACAAATAGATTACCCTTAAAATTTCACAGAGAAGATTAAAATCTCGCAAAAAAGCAGAAAAAAAAAGAATACGACTCAATACCCAAAAAAAATAACGATTCACCACTCACTGAGTCGAATCGGAAGAGTAGTAGCGGCGGTCCTCGTACTTGTCGGCTCACAAGACCAGTGATGCGAAGAAGGCCAAAGCCGTCGCCGTCGCCATCGCGCTCCCCAGCGGCAGGGCCGCCGCGGCGCCCTTCGAGTCCGCCTTGTCTGCGGCCGCGGCCGGCGCTTCAGACGGCGAGTTATCCGGCGACGACGAGGGGGGAGCGGGAGGAGAATGCAGGTGCTTTTTCTTGTGGGTCTTGGGTGCGGGAGCAGGCGCCTCCACTGCCGGAGCGGGTGCCAGCGCGGTCGGCCCTGGCGCCGGGGCCGGACCCTTGCCGAAGAGCTCGACGGGGAGGAGGAGGCTGTCCACGGTGAGGATGCAGACCGGGGTGTCGTCCAGAATGGTGCTGGCAACGCGGGAGCTGTCGACCCCGGTGTTAAGGGATACGTCGTCTCCACGGGCGACGACGGAGAGGTCGTACTTCCCGGCGGCGCTGGACGCCATCGTGGTCAAGCTGCCGGAGGCGGACTTGAGGGAGGTCTTGGGGTTGTAAGTGGGTAGCGCATGATACTGGAGGAGGGTGACGAGCTCTGCGCTGGAGAGGGAGTTGAGGTCGGGCGCGTCGGCGGCCTTGAAGGCCTCGTCGTTGGGAGCAAAGAGGGTGAGGCCCTTGTCCATGGCGTCCTGGAAGACCTTGAGCACGCCGGAGGAGGCCAGCAGGGATGCGAAGGTCTTGCAGCCGGCCTTCTCGAGAAGCGCCGTCAGGTTGGCGGATGCGGCGGTCGTGACGTCGAAGAGGCCGTCGAACACGATGGGCGCAGACACGGCGAGCACGGAGAGGTTGAAAGGTATCTGCTTGATGGACTCCGTGTACGTGGAGTCGAACTTCGCGCCGGGCGCTGCGGAGGCGAAGCCGACGCGGCCGCCGCGGAGGTTGGTGATGTTGACGAAACCCAGGTTTCCGGGCTCGTTTCCGGTGGTCTGGAGGAGGGTGGTGGTGAGGGTGGTGCCGCTGGGGAGGGAGTGCAGCTTCGCGGGGTCGAAGTAGTCGAGGAGAGCGAGGAGGCGGAGGGCGTTCTTGATGGCGGCGAGCGGCTTCTTGGCGGCCAGCGACGACATGGCGCCGTCGTCGAGGACGAGGCAGGTGACGGTCTCCCGGGAGTTGATCTCGTCGGCCACCTTCGTCTGGGTCAGGTAGCTGTTGTACAGGGAGTACGCCGGAAAACCCTCCAGGATGGCCGTGATGTTATGCGCCGACGCCGGAGCCGCGGAAAACATCAAGCACGCGACAACGGCGGCGAAAACGACGACGGAGGAGGCGAAAGCGCCGGCGGCGGCCATGGCGTCGGCGGTCTTCTTCTCACTCGCTCTCGAACTCTTCTCAGTTGCTTCTTTGGTTGGATGGCGGTGACGCTAACGAGTGTATATGGACACGACCGGTGAGAATAAAGGCGGTGAAATTAGTGGGGTGAAGGATGCGGCACGTGATGCTGCTGTAGGCATATTAGAGGTAGGGACGACGTCGTTTGTGACCGCACGTCCTTTTATATACGGATGAGTATTTACCGTCGGATCCTCGACCGTTGGTCTATTTTTCATTTTGTCCTTCGTTGATGGATTGTGGCGCAGAGATTTTTGTATGCAGCTGTTTGTTTGTATAAGGGGTAGATTGGTGAGAAAGCGTGGATGGCAGCTTTGGATGAGGATAAGAAATTTTGTAGTGACATATATTTTTGTATTTTGTTTACCTTCTTCTTTCATGTTGGGTAGATTCCATTACATAAATTATAACCTAAATAGTAAATAGATTAATGGAGATAAAATATATATTTTATCATAATATATATATAATTAATCATATAATTTAAATTAAAATAATTTAAAATGATTTAACTAAAATATCATAATTGTTATCTTATTTTTTCTCTCATAAATTTAAAAATAAATGATTAATTACATAAATATCGTGCGATAAAATATATGAAAAATATTTCATCTTTATTTTATATATATATGGAGAAAATTTAGCTTCACATGTATGTCATCAGATCTATAATAAAAGATTCAGATCAACACATGGAGCTCTTTATTTTAAATGAAAGTAATAATCTGAGTTCTTCACTATAGATCGAGTGACGATTCATACATGTGGAGCTGAATCTGTAATCCCATATATATAACATAAAAATAATAATAGTGAAAAAAAAAATTAATTTATTTAGTTAGTATAAGTAAGTCCATTGATATCGATATTAAATCGTAATAATAAATATTCACATTATTAAGTACAATGTTATAACAAAAGAATTATTGAGCGTTTTCATATACATTTTGACGACCAATTATGAAGATTCTGTATATCCATGAATTTGATTATTGTAAAAACAAATGGACAAACGCGTATAAAATATTGTACAATTTGGACTCTCACAATATTTTGTATGACATTGAAACCTGCTCCCGAGGTTTCAACAAAAAAAATTATAATTTATCTCTGGTTAAGAAAAAAAATATGATTTCTTCTTATTTACGCAATTTGTTAGGCTTTTTATTATATTGTTAGATTGCTAGGTAGTTGCTAGATTCGGGGCTTTGATTGGCACTATATAACATGGTGCAAGTAGAAGACTGTCCTACGAGTGGTAAGTGGGTCAAATAGAGAGACCCTTTATTTTTATTCCTGACCTAGATTTTGCCAACTCTTTGTTGTGTCGGTAACACACCGAATGTGGATTGGGTTTCAATCACATTGCCGCGAGTAAGGTAGCTGACTTGGTTAAATTGTTAGCACGAGCCTGTCAAAATATTCTTCAAAGAAGATTATTTTCAATCAAGTTCGGTTGGCATAGATGATTAGCAGGTTTATGTTCCGAGTCGAAGGATCAAGAGCTAGTAGCTTCGAGTTCGAGCTTCGAAGTCACCAATTTGATCAGGATTTATCGTGTCGCTCTCGTCTGTACATCAGATTAGTCGAGTGTTAATAGTCCTGAATATCGATGAGGTTTAAAAAAAAAGATTATTTTCAATCAATCACCATATATATATATATATATACATATATATATATATATATATATATATGCAAAGAAGTAATGCACTAATCAAGAATTACTTAATTGAACTTTAAAATAATATTTTGATAACAATCTCTATAAATATTTCACCATAAGAAAATAATATTTTAACCGTGAAAATTTGTGACGGAATTATTCGTCAAATTATGAAAATTAAAATCGTCGCAATTTAAATTTATAAGAAAAAAAAGAAAATTGTAACGTAATTTCAATAACGATCATAATTTATGATAAATGATTGTCGCAAATTGCGATAGTTCAAATTGTCGCAACTATAATAGTTCGGATCATGTCGACTCCTAACTTAAGGATCTATATTTTACTCATGACATATCATATCTTTGTGGTAGAATATTCTATTGCAAATTTATTAGCTATTTTCTTCTTCTTTGGATACCGCAATGGCTTATGCGAAAAGATTCTTCTCCTCCGACTCCGGCAAGTACAAGTCTTTCTTCTCCACCTACTCGCTCTCCGTCGCCGGCGAAGAGTTCTAGGCTCCATATAGTTAGATTACTGCTAAAAGTCTTTGCATATCAGGGGAAAAAATTAATGAATTTTGTGATAGCTTGAGGTTACTTGTTTTTTCAAACCCTTAACTAACCTATTTGGTTGAAAAATCATACCTAGATTTATTTTATCTTATTTTATTTCACCAAATATAATAGGTGAGAGATTGTTGAATATAGGATCTCGAGATTATTTTGATGATCACAATTTTGTAAGAGAACTTAGTTTGAACTAATAAACTTGTTGAGCTGATTTCTGAAAAAGGATATTCAGGTTCAGAATATGAAAAGTCGACCAAAGTTAAAGAACGGACGATATATGCGCATGAAAGACATATCAGAAGAACTCTATATGTGCAATGATTGTTCTAAGCATATAAAGTGGTTGACCAATATTAAAGGAGAATGCATGTGAAGAGGAATCTCGATTCTACAGAGGCTAAGTTATCGTTAAAAATAAGTAAATAACTATGTGAATTGTGCCTTTAAAAAGATAAGTTATTCCCCTAAAAAACATGAATTACCCTAAACTCAAGCTCTCAAAAAATGACTTAGTAAATTAAGCAACTTATCTCTTGATAATTATTCATCAATCAAATAGGGCTAAGAAATAACTCCTTTGGGTATTGAGTCGAGGATGATCCTCACATTTTAGATTTTCATATATAGGATCAATTTTTTAAAATTAAATTTACCCCTTGGTCATTTTTAAGGCAAAATATTGTGTTGATAGAATAGAGCATAATAATATCCTTATGTCATCCAATAACATTACATGAGTTATTCTATGAATTGTAGCTTATAATTGTGTTGGCAGAGGACACTAAATTCACCCAAAGAAAAAGGACAAAAGGAGACATGTTTTGTAATGGAATAAAGGACAGTATTGTGTGACAAAGTTGGTTGGCACTAAAATGCAGGATGATAGAATTGTCTTCCAGCTCATGATGGGGCATTATAGAGCCTTTCGTTTTTTGAAGGGTAGCAGCCAGCTCAATCACCCTAATTATGCATGACCTTCATTATTATTCGTTTTCCATTTTTTATTTCATATTTCTATATAATTTACTCTTGCTAATCTTTGATAATCTGGAGAGAAATAATCACCTGTGTGGAGAGGTTTTCTGTCTGTACAACCATGCAAAAGAATCAAGCCATTGCTGACCACAACATAAAAGGCACTTCATAGTTCTATAATTAGTTGGCATTAGCTTAAGAACTATGCAAAGATCATTTAGGATCGTGGTTAGTGTAAAGACACATAATTTTATCTCTAGTTCTTTTTTTATTAATTGATAAAATCTTATTGGTGTAAAGGATTATTAGCATTCGACTAATTCGGTGTTTAAATGAGTGCGACGAAAATAAATTCTAATCAAATTGATGATTTCGAAGTTCGAACTCGGACTACTAACTCTCATTTCCTATTTGTAATTATATATAATAAAATAGTAAATTTATTTTTTTCTCACTTCAATCAAATATTATCTAACTTTAATTATTATAATATCAATTAATTCATCTAAATACATCACTAAATATCATATAATAATATTTCACTTTTATTCTTTCTATAAGAATATAAAAAAGTATTCTTGTTAATTCTCATTTTCTTTATTCTTATGCTCTCAAACATGGCTTAGAGACCGTTTGAATATGAATTAAGAGAAGAATTATAAAGGTATTCTTCGAAAATTGTTAAACAATTATAAGATTAAGAATAAATAGGTCAAAATTTTAATATTTAAAATTACCTCAAAATACGTGAAAATATCTTTTAATTCATTAAGATGAATTAAATATATTTATAAGGAATCCAAGAATTTAGCTCCCTGAATGAACTGACAATTATTTTCGAAGAAACTCAATTACTCAACGTCTAGAGTCTATTAACAATTTATCGAGAACTAAATCATGTTCTTTGTAGATATATTCAATCACATGCATTATTCATTTAAACTTTATTATTAATTGGACATAATATCCTTTGTAAGTTATAACAAATCGTCAAATCAAGCAATAAGTTTAAACAATACATTAATAAGATGATTTCTTATCTATCTTCTATGGGCGGAAATATGACCCACATCAAGGATGACACGGTTCATCTCTAAGATTGTCTTTGTTGTTATCGGATGGAGGATTATGGCTCATGTCTAAGACAACGCGATCCGTTTTCTATCTTGCTTCATCCACAATTCTTATTATCGATGCACCTAAATTTGATGGGGGCACGAGTCATTTTCATAGGTAGGGTTCTACGTTGCACTATCTTCATCTCGGGGAACACATACCATAATGAGAAGTCACACGGTCCCTTTCCCGTTTCCACTCCAATGACGTTTGAGGAATGCGACTCGCTTGAAGAACGATGTGGTCCATCTCATATTCGTTGCATCATCATTTTGGTAAACACAGACCGTGTAGTGTAGGACATGATCATTTTTCAAACTTTTAAGTGCTTTGATGATTGTGGTTCTCGTCTCCTTTAGAAAATTGATTAAGGCATAAAATTAGCTATTTTTACATATCAATTATAGACTTAATGGTAGAGACATCATTAATCATGAACCTATTCATAAAGTATTTTATTTGCAGTAAAAAATATATGTAAAACCCTAAAATTAATCTCCTTATTTACATATCTTAATTTGTAATCAAACTATCTTATTCCTCCTTGTTCTAGATCATTACCCTCACTCCTTTGCGATGAGCTTTTTTCTTCCTTTATTTCCTTCAATTCCCCTCTCAACTATGAGAGAGAGGTTGTGAAATAAAGAGAGTGGTTGGGTCATAAGAAATAAAAATCCTTGTAGATAGAGTTTGAATCAAATATTGGTTGTTAGGAACAAGTTTGAATAGGACTAAAGATTTTAAGTAGAAGTTTATATGTGATTAGTACTTTTTTAAGAATAACTTTGCATTGATTAAAAGTTCATAAGTACCTAATACTTAAAATTAGGAATTAGGAATCCTTGGTTGATTAAGAAAAATATTGAGATAATAATTTAATTGACTCATGCATATCTTTTTTCCAATCCTAATCACATTATATCTTATTTTACCTTATCTTTTTAATTATTATTCAGTTAAAAATCGAGAGTGTTATAGTAAGTGATGGGGAATGTGCTAATGTAAAAGAATTCTTTTCAATATTTTTATGATTGTGTGCTCCATGAAAATATTGTAATTTGTTGTTCTAGTTTGGAGATATTTAAACCTTTACATTTATATATCAAATTAGATTAGTAGATGAATAATAACTTTCTAAGCATTCAAGTTGTGTTTTCTCATAATTTTTAAATTAGTATGGATTGGTTGGTCCTATTGGTTTAATCTCGAATAAGAGATCGACTCAGTTCGAGTTGAGGTCAAAACCACTTCTAGAAAAAAGAGTATGAATCTGGCCAATCGGCCAAATCGAAAAAAAACTCGTATTGAAAAAGAAAATAAATTTGACCTATTTTTTATTTTAAAAAACAAACCTAAAAAGTTGAGAATATATGATAAATAAGAAAAGTATTACCCGAAGAAGGATGGAATAATGAAAAAAACAAAAGAATGTTTCCGTAAAAGTTTTAAACAATAAAGCGACAAATTAAAACACATTATTATTAATATGCACATATATATTATTTTAAATTGTTATTACTATGTTATTATTCATTTTATCTTTATACACTTTTGTTCATATTGTATATCTTCAAAATCAATAATAAACATACTATTTTAATAAAAATTTGGTTGACCAACTCACTTCGTTGATCGAATTGTGGATTCGATTTTTAAAAATCTTACTCTTTAGTTGTTTGATTACTTATAGGGTGAGTAAGTGACAGAAAATCGATTGTCCCGATTCAAATCGATCTAATTTTTTTTCAGACCGATTAATATTGGATCGAGATTGGGTCAAGATTCAAAAATTTTGGTATAATTTGGATCAAAATCAGATTATTATATGGAGTATTTGATTAAGCCGACCTGATATTCTAGTGATAAAGAAATAGTAATATTCATATAATCTATTCAATTATTATTGTTTTTCAATACGTATGTATTCACTATTCAGTTATTTATTTATAGTAATATTAACTTATCATTTTGGTGATATAATAATTTTCCTATTAAAAATCAAATCGGGATCAGAATCATCTCATTCTCGATTCACACTCAATTATGCTCACCCTTAATCACTAGTAGACAAAAGAAGGCAGTGTGAAAAATAATAAAATTATAAAATAATGAAAATTAAAAGGAAATTATAGAGGAATGATATACGCTATTCAATTAAGATTTTTGTAAAAATATAAAAATGTAATGAGAAGAATAGTTTTAAGAGATTGAAGGATTATGATCCTGTCTAGTCAACTAGTGTTTGGGATCCGAATATCAAGAACTATTTATTTTGAGAAAAACTATTAAAAAATGGTTTTATTAAAACTAAAATTATAGTCACAAGCATGATTATTATAAGAATAATTCATATTGAAAATAACATATATTGTTTAATAAAAAAATATAAAATATATAATTAACAATTAATGTATAAATATGTTTTCAGAAAATTATAAAAAAATCACTTCAAAATGGGTTTTTAAAACATTTTAAATTATGTTTCCTAGTTGTTGTACGGCAACACCACATAGGGTAAAAATTTAAGTACGTTTAATATTTTTTATTAACCAATTAAATAAACCCAATAAAATAAACAAAACTATGACAATGATAGTTAAGCCTACATTTTTTTTCTCAATTTAAAATTAAAAATAAAGAAAATCATGTGATCAATGTTCATATTAATATGAAATTATAAAATTAGTTAGGCATAGGAAGCGTCGTTTTCCTTTTACACGTCATTTTAGGCCACTTTACTCTCTTTTTTTGGACTATTTAACGCATACTACTTTACTTTTTTCCGTAGGTTGTGCTACTTTAAAATTTTCTGTTTTATACCCAATTCAAAATATAAAATTAAACATGTATAAATATTGAACAAAATAATATAACTAAATTAAGTATTTTTTAGAAAATAATATTCAAACATTATTCGGTAAGGGCCGAGTTATGTTATTTTCCAAAAATGTAAGCATATATATATATATATATATATATTATATATAATGTACTATGTAGGTTCTGTCTCTGTATGTTGGACTTGTATTCAAAATATAAATGAAGACATGTATAAGTAAATTAAGTAGTTTTTTTTTCAAAAAGGTATTATACAACATTATTCTGTAAGGGCCTAGTTATGTTATTTTCTAAAAATGTAAGCATATATATTATGTACTATTAAGGTAAAACAAAAAAAATACATGAATTCATAAAATACGAACGCAGGTGTGTCTCTATGTTGGACTTAGGCTGTGTTTGGCAACACAAAAAATAAAAGTTAGACTAGAGTTTAGAGATTTGACTTGATCAAACCGCTATTTTTTTATAAGTGTTTGGTAAATTATTTTATAGTTTATCGATTAGCGGTTGGATCGTATGCTATTTTCATTAACGTTTAGCGGATGAAAAATAGAGATTGAACTTTTATACCCAATTTACCCTTCTTTGTTATTAGAACTTTTTATTAGAGTTTGAGCTATGCATATAACCATAAATATTTGTTAGCATTTAAATATTATTGACCGTGGTACACATAATTTTGTAAATTTATTTTTTTTATTTATGCAAGTATATTTAGTTAAAAAGATTATTCCAAATTAATTATCGTAAATCACATAATTTTTTTTTAAAAAAATACATAATATTATAAATTTAAATGATTTATCATATTAATGTATTAAGCCTATTATGTCATTTTATAGTTATCAATTAATTTTATCACCATATTTATTAAATATTTTTTTATTATCACCTTAATGAACCGTTAAATATTAACCGCTATCCGCTAAATAAACCTCTATTCGCTCTTAAACCGCTATCCGCTTATAAATCCGCTATGCCAAACACAACCAAAATATTTATAGACGTGAATTCTTTTTTATTGGACAGTTGATCAATATAACTTTCAATTCGTGAAATAAGTTTAAATTATTCATTGGCTGATAATTTTCGAACATCAAAATCGTGGAACAAGCACTCTACTATACATTCCGAAGTAGAACACATTTCTTTCATATCATTAAATAATAAAGTTATATATATAAACCAATTTAATATTTCAAATATAATAAATTATAATAATTGAATCAAGAAAATAATTGATAACCATAATCATAATTAAGAAGTGCATATTTTTCATAAATTTATGATATCTTAGAATTGAAAAAAAACATTTATTTTACTTTTTAAATCCTTTTCTAAGAATAAAAATTCAACTGCTTCCGAATCCCTACTTACCTTCCTCAACGTGTGGCGGTCGCGCGCGAGTGAAGAGAACGCGAGGCAGCACGTCGGCTCGCAACCCGTTCGATTGATGGCGGCGGCGACGGCGAGCAAGAGGAACCGCGCCGAGAAAAAGCCTTGCTCCATCTTCGACCTCCCCGCCGATTTCTTCGATTCCGTCCGCCTCCTCCTCGTCCACAATCGGCGTCGCCAGCATCCCGATTCCCTCCTTCCTCCGCTGATCCCATCTTTTGCTCCGCCGTCCAGGAAGGGCTCCTCCGATGCCGGAAAAGGAGTCGGGGGAGATGACGCGGTCCTCGGCAGTATGGATGGAGCGGCTGGAGACAAGGGGCGGGAAGCGACCGCGACATGGTGGACGTGCAACACCTGCAAGGCGGAGTTTGAGTCCCTCCAGGAACAGCGGTCTCACTTCAAATCCGACTTCCATCGCCTCAATGTTCGTCTCCCTTCTGGATTGCCCCTATTACATTTTCTAATCATTCTATTGTCAGTTTATTTCATGCTTGCTTTTGTTTTTTCTTACCAGTTTAGGGTGTATCCTGTCGAAATTTAACTTATGTTTTTAATATGGTGATGAAGTCATTGAAGTGAGATGGAATTTAAGAAAAAAAAACAAAATTGAGCACTTTCAATCCTTGTGGGGCACAGAAATTTTGCATTCAAGCTGCTTGTAGATTTGCCTAAAATGGTTGAATATGCTCAATTTCTTCTTTCGTTTCCTCGTCACGAAAAGTAGGAAGGAAGTCGTTTTTCTGAAACTTTTCTCCAAGATTAACATAAAACTTGATTCCTAGGGTAGTAGTTAGAATAAATTTGCGGACAACTGATCATCACAAATTGCAATGTCTTTCACTTGATCAATATATTCAGAGTTTTCCTCCCTTGAAAAGATAATCATAGAGCTAGTTCTCCGCATGCATTAATTATATCAAATCTGGCATCAGCCTTCAGAACCCAAACAATATGGTGATACTGAATTCGCAGTTATTCTGACTGTCTAGATATAATTATAGGAACTGATTTTTGCGATTTAGTTTTTTAAATCAACATTGTTAAGGTTCTTTTCTGGGTATAGGTTTCTGAGTTGAGGAAACTTTTTCTTTTTCTCTTTGGTTGTATGAGCTTATTTCATGATGGGCGATGTTGGGGATTGTCTGTATAATCGTCACTTTATTCGCTTTCTTCTGGCCATGCCATAGTTTCTGATATCTGTGGTTCAAAACTTATAGGTAAAGGGACATTGTGGTCTAGTATTTGCTACACTCCCTTATTGAGCTTCTACCAGGTTTTGGGCTAATTGATTGTGTATCTAAAGTGGGTTTTATCCTTTTTAATTTGCTGTCATGAGTTTGTACTAGTTCCTACTACCAGTAAAACATTTGATCTTTCTATTGAAATTATTGAAGCTAGTCTCGGTGTCTCTCAAATCTCGTCTTTTATTACTAAAGGTGTTTCTTTTTTTTCATTCTTTATGGTCAATACTGTTGCTAGTTTATATATGCACAATCATCTTCAGGAATTTATTCAGTTCAAGTACCCAAGTATTTATTAAATTTCATTGTTAGGTCAAACTCAGGAATGCTGGTAAAAATGCTGTCACCGAAGACGCCTTCGACGACGTTGGTGGTGATTCTCTATTTGAGGACTTTGATGTATCAAGCATTTCAGGCTCAGAGGATGAGGTAGAGAATGAGACTGTTCGTCATGTAGGCATATCAGGTGGAGTAAGAGACACTGATAGAAAAAAATTGTATTTGTCTCTTCAATCAGGAGATACAGTTTCCTTCTGGAGGTGTTTGCTTTTGAATGAAACTGAAGACGCATCATTTGAGAATAGTAGGTTAAACCATATGACAAATGACAACTCATGTCTAGAGGAGGGTGAGTTGATCGACAGATTGAAGGTTTTAGTTCGTGAACCTCGAGATAAATCCCATATAAGAATTGTTTTGCTTGCAAGTGGAGGACATTTTGCTGGATGTGTTTTTGATGGAAACTCTGTTATAGCCCACAAAACATTTCACAGGTCAGTACAGTGGACATTGCTGTATACCTATTCTTTTAGGTACTCGTGTGAATGAAAAAATTGCAATAAACCATATCAAATATTTGGTAATACACTCAGAAAAGAAAACTCCATGCTGATACATAGTCATCATGATATCTAACTAAATAGATTGGAAATTATTCATAGGATGACTATGCTTTTTTAAGCCTTAAAGGAGTTCATGTAAACTAAGAGTAAAGGGGCCTTCAAAATATCTGATCTTGATTTGTTGTAAAGTCTGATCCAATAATTGTGTTGTTCGACCCCATATGGCTTATCTCTGCAAGAGATTGGGTGACTAAGTTACTCTTTGAACACCCTTTCAAAAAAAAAAGTTACTCTTTGAACATGAAACTCAGTTTATATTTCAAAATATATTGGCCCAAAGGGCTGCATAATAAGTTTTTTTCACTTTGCTAATGTCTTATATAAGTTGCATTTGTTTGCTGGGTGGCTAATATACGATTCACTCAGATATGTTGTGAGGGCAAAGGCTGGAAAGAAGCAGTCTACTAAAGATGGAACTGGCAAAGTTGCACACTCAGCTGGATCAGCTCTTCGTCGATACAATGAAGCTGCACTAAAAAAGGTGCTCAGTAGTTCATTAGCGGGAGTATTTCATTCATGAACATGCATTAGGAAGGTTGAAGTTTTCTTCTGAATATTTTGAGGCTCTATGTTGACTTCTGAGGCAATTGCTAATTATTTTGCTCCTTGACGAAAAAAATGGCATAGCTATATCTAATGCTATTTTAGAATGATCACTAGATAGTAATAGGTCATGCTTAAAACTTAATTTATTGACTGGTTCATAAATATTATTTGACTGATGAATCATATTGCTGCAGGAAGTTCAGCAGTTGCTTATTTCTTGGAAGCCATTCATTGATTCTTCTTCTTGCATTTTCATCAATGCCCCGTCCACAAGCCGCCAACTGCTTTTCGATGGAGAAAAACCTTTGCTGAGTTCACAAGGTCTCCTCATTAGACATGTGCCATTTACGGTCCATAGGCCGACTTTAAAGGAAGCCAAACGTGTTTATAACCATTTAACAAGCATGGTCTATGAGGTAGATGAAAATGATGACGTCGAGGAAGACACACCTGTAACTGAAGGTCACAAGGAAACTACGAGTCAACATCCAAATGAGGGAGACCTAAGTGGGCATTTGGATTTTAAAGAGTCTTCTTCTGGATCAGTTTCAGGTGCAGAATGTCAGCTTACTACAGGTGACACATTGTTCCATGGCGATGAAGGGACTCCTCTGCATGAAGCAGTGAAATCTGGTGATGCTCAGAGGACCCTTGAGCTTCTTGAACAGGGTTTCGACCCATGCATAAGAGATGCTAAAGGTCATGTGCCATATACATTAGCAACTGAGAAGGAAGTCAGGAACATTTTCAGAAGATTCATGGCCTTAAACCCAGATAAGTGGGACTGGCATGCTGCCAACGTTCCAAGTCCACTGACAAAAGAAATGGAAGAAGCACAGGCAATGAAGCAGGTGGGTTTAGGTTTCCTAAAATGTTTGTAGGCTGCTTTACTTTGAAGCAATGAATAATTTTGAATCGTTGACACTTAATTTCCAGTTCTTTGTCTCTGCAAGGTCTATTCCTATCGAGTTCTATGTATGCCCATACAAAGTTTTTCCTAACTTCTGAATGATTACTTTCTAAAAAAGAAAAAAGATCTTCTGAGTGGTTACTAATGATATCCAGAAACTTGTTGAAGTTTTATTATTTATATATTGGTTTCTAGTGATTCTGGAAACTTTTCGAATTAAACCTTTGGAGAAATAATTTTCCTGTTGTTTATATAGGCAGAGAAGGATGCTAAGAGGAAGGCAAAAGCAAAAGAACTGAAAAAACAACGAAAGGCCAAGGAAAAAGCAAAGGTAGTTTTTTTTCCCATCATAACTAGTACGCGTGCAGATTATTTTATTTCTTCATATGATATTGTTTTTGTTAGTATCCTTATCATGCTACCTTTCTCATTCGGTAAGCATTTGTTGGTTATTGTTGACCCAGATGACAGAAAAGTGATGCAATGCCAAATGAACATCTGGAGAAACTTATTTGTTTTGTCTGTCAAAAAAAGAAACTTTATTTGCTTTAGGTTTACTTAGAACAAAAATATGAAAACTCAACATCCTTTTCTGCCCTTGATTTTTCTTTCTGACTGCTTGCAAGTTATGTTGGTGCTTGCAGACCCAGGCAGCCATGGCTGAAAATGCTTCAAAAGCTCATCCACCTGGTCAAGGAACCTTATCAGCTTCAGCCCTTAAGCAGCCGCCTAAAGGCAATGCGCCCATCCGTTTGTCTAAGGAGGTCAGTCAACAACAAATTGTTATTTATACTGGCTTTTGTGGATTACATTAGAATGTAATCATACGTTCCTCCTTTTACCCTTGAAATCTATGCAATTTATCAGGAGGAACAAAGAAGAGCAATAGAAACCGAGAGAGAAAAGAGAGCAGCTGCAGCAGAGAGGAGAATAGCAGCTCTCAATGCTAGTCTAGCAAGCACAACCGTAACACCGCCAACCAGCTCAGAGCCCAAAAGTGGACCAAGTGATGCTGCTTGCTCGTGTTGTGGTGCTTCCTTGGCGGGCAAAGTTCCTTTCCACAGATTCAACTACAAGTACTGTAGCACATCTTGCATGTATGTTCATAAACAAATGCTGGAAGACGAATAGGCTGTTTATTGTGCTTCAGGAAGCACCGTTTGTGGAGCTTATTTGTGAAGCATTACTAATTTCTCGATAGGCAAAATGATTTGGTGGAGCGAAGCATTGAAAGCAAAAGCACACGCTCTTTTTCCAAATATTTTGTGATAATTCCAATCTTAGCCTCATTTATTTTCCTGATTCTTCCTTCGTATAAGTTATGAATATTTAGTCTGTATTACAAATGATAAATATTCGAGTTGTTTTCCTTAATGAATGCAAATTTCGTCTTAATGACATTTTTTATTTTTCAATCATGACATCAACTTTCATGTTTGTGTGAAATTTATCATTTGCTGTTTTATTTGTTTATTTTTTGTTGAAATCTCCTTATACGACCGAATATGCGGGAGTAGGAATAAACTTGTTAAACTCTAGAGTTTAGGTAGATTCGTTTTTTGCCTGATAAAATCGTATTGTAAAATTTTGAAAAATTTATGTACCTAACAAATATAGCTATAAAATAAGTAAATGCTATAATCATCAAATAAATTTCTTTATTAAACTTAAAAAATATATAAACATTACGATTTTGACTCCATTAATTATTTTATTTTTTAAATTTCATTCTTAGAAACTATATTAAATAATTAATATTTTAAAATAATTTTTGTATATAAAATAAGAAGGTGCTAGACTCGTATAAATTCGTATAAAATCATATGAATTTCATAAGTAAAATCTTAAAGTTTATGTCTTTATAAGATTCTACACTATTTGATTTATTTTACTAACTTAAGTTCGTAAACTCGTAAAAGTTTAAGAGTTAATTTCAAAGTTTAACAAAGCCTTAGTAGGAATACCAAATACTGATTCATTTGAAACTTAAAATAAGAGATTTTATTATATTGAATAGTAAGCATTGCCTCTAAATGCCAACAAGCTGGAATAGCTCAGTTGGTTAGAGCGTGTGGCTGTTAACCACAAGGTCGGAGGTTCAAGCCCTCCTTCTAGCGTTATTTTGTCTATTCTCACTTTATTTTCTTGAACTTTAATTAATAACAATGTCCTAATCAATTTAGCTTTACGAGTATCCTAATCAATTTCACATAAAAAAATTTATTTTATTTTGTTAACAAAAAATATAACCATTTATTGTTACTATCAACACTTTTATTTAAATATATATATATAATTACTTATTTTTTAAAATAACTTTACGAAATTAAAAAGTTATTGGTTTAGTAGTAGTTATTTTGAGATAGTATCAAATCTTTATTCACATCCTCCGATATAGGAATGATTAATTATTTTTTAGAGGGCATTTTGTATGAGATAATCCAAATATTTTCGGGGTCCACTATATTATCATGTTTGGCTGCAACAAATTATTAGTGAATTTTACTTATCTGATAATCTAAATTATCACCTCACTGGTAATGAAGATAGATGTGTCTTTCTATATTACCAGCAAAATGATATATATTTTGACAAAATTATCATTTCAAATTTTCAACTGAACTTTAAAAATATTTATATTTTATTACGAAATAATTAATCTAAATTATCACCTCACTGGTAATGAAGATAGATGTGTCTTTCTATATTACCAGCAAAATGATATATATTTTGACAAAATTATCATTTCAAATTTTCAACTGAACTTTAAAAATATTTATATTTTATTACGAAATAATAGTTCAACATTATCTCTTCTAATTTTTAAATTATTTTACGAATTATTGATAATATAAACTTATATTTTGACCTAACTCATTTTTTTATTTTTTTTTCTTTTGTTTATATTTATTATAATTCAATAATTTTGAAGAATATTTTAGTATTTTTTTATTTCATAATTTAAATTATAATTTTGTGTTATTGTTACTTACCGAACGCTATGATATAGTATTATCGATAATTTATAAAGTAGTAATCTATTTTAGTGATGATCTAAATTACTGATTAATAAAAAATGAGAAGATGTCAAACGACCTCTTAGTTTAAGAGAACAAGAAGAGATAAAAATAAAAAAAAAGATCTTTTTTTTTCTCTTTCAGTAATATCCTCTTGTGAATTTTATCACATTTCCTCTAATTTTTCAAGAAATAGACATTTGATCTGAATTTACTTGCGAAGTTCCAAAACAAACTTTAATAGTGTTATGATATTTGTGCTTCCTTTCTCACAAGGTTGGCAAATGGATGTCAAAACAACAAACCCGTGAATTAGATTTCAATTCCAATGCCAACCTCAAATTTTCACACTTGAATCTTCATTTTTCCCCTTCTTGTCCCAATATTTTCCCACCTCCTCGCCTAATTTTCCCATGGCCACAAACACCAACGATTCATGCACCCTCCCCCGTGACATCTAATTAATTGCAAGCTCATTTCTTCACCTTTTTAACCAAAAAGCTATGGCTCACATACCTTAACACTTACCAATCAACCACCACCCTTAATAATACTATATATAAAACATTATGTGTATGCTAAAGCAAGTTAAATAGTATATAAAATAGAAAAAAAAATCCAAACTATCAATTTTTTGAATTAAATGAAATTATTTAATAACTTACACAAAAAAAAATTAGAAAGATCTAAACTTCCATTTATTATTATTATTATTATTATTATTATTATTATTATTATTATTATTATTATTATTATTATTATTATTATTATTATTATTATTATTATTATTATTATTATTATTATTATTATTATTATTATTATTATTATTATTATTATTATTTCTCTAGTGGCCCAAAATGCATGCACACACGTAAAGGGATCCATCTCCCCATGTTGGCATGTATACCAAAACCTCACTCCCTCATTATATGAACCTCGCCAGCTTCCTTTGCACCACTCTGTCATGAACCTTCACCTTCACCTTCCTCGCGAGCAATGGCCTCCGCTCCATCTTCCCCTGGCGCCCTGCACCACTACGTCGACATCCATCCCGTCCTCGAGTTCGTCGACGACACCTCGTCGCTGATTTCCACGAACCCCCGCAAGGAGCACCGGAAGCAGACCGCGGTCATGTTCCGGCAAGGAGCCGGGGGATCGGGAGAAGGAGGAGGTGGAACCGCCGCAGTAGGAGGAGGAGGGGAGAGGAAGATGCCGAGGAACAGGGTGTTCGGCCGGCAGGTGTCTCTGGAATCGGGAGTCGCCGTGCTCAACATGGAGAAGAAAGGCGACAAGGGCGGCGGGACGGCCGGCATCAGCAAAGACGACGCGAAAACACTAAGGAGAAGCGGTAAGAGCTTGGGGGTCTTCGCCACCGGCGATCCCGCGGCAAGGAAGGGAGATTTCAGCATGTTCCGGACGAAATCGACCCTCACGAAGCAGAACTCGTTGATTCCGCAGCGGAAGGATCAGGCGGCCGATCACATTCCTAACAGCGCCGATGCACCTCACGGAGCCGGAAACGATCCTATTAACAGGAGCGTGCCCGCCGGCAGGTACTTCGCCGCCCTCCGAGGGCCGGAGCTCGACGAAGTCAGGGTACGTACGTACGTAAGAAATTTGCATGGACGTCTCATGCAGTCTTCCTCCGGATCATAACATTATTCACGTTAAAAATTGCAGGACATGGAAGACATCCTCCTGCCGAAGGACGAACTGTGGCCGTTCCTCCTCCGGTTTCCGATAGGATGCTTCGGCATCTCCCTCGGCCTCGGCAGCCAGTCGATCCTGTGGGGCGCCCTCGCGTCGAGTCCGGCGATGAGGTTTCTGAACGTGACCCCGGACATCAACCTCTTCCTCTGGTTGGTGGCGCTCGCCGTCCTCGTCTCCATCTTCATCACCTACGGCCTCAAGTGCGTCTTCTACTTCGAGGCCATCCGCCGCGAGTACTTCCACCCAGTCCGCGTCAACTTCTTCTTCGCGCCCTGGATCGCCTGCATGTTCCTCGCCATCGGCGCCCCGCCGCGGTTCGCGCCGAAGCCGCTCCACCCGGCCGTATGGTGCGCCTTCATCGTGCCGGTCTTCGCCCTCGAGCTCAAGATCTACGGGCAGTGGCTGTCCGGAGGGAAGCGCCGGCTGTGCAAGGTGGCGAACCCGTCGTCGCACCTCTCCGTCGTCGGCAACTTCGTCGGGGCGATCCTCGCGGCCAAGGTGGGGTGGGAGGAGGCCGGCAAGTTCTTCTGGGCGGTCGGGTTGGCGCACTACTTGGTCGTGTTCGTGACCCTGTACCAGAGGCTGCCGACGAGCGAGGCCCTGCCCATGGAGCTCCACCCGGTGTACTCCATGTTCATCGCCACGCCGGCGGCCGCCAGCATCGCATGGAGCGCCATCTACGGCAGCTTCGACGCCGTGTCGAGGACCTTTTACTTCATCGCGCTCTTCCTCTACATCTCCCTGGTGGTGCGCATCAACTTCTTCAGGGGATTCAAGTGAGCAACTCCGACCGATCAGCAAAAAATATTCTTTAAACTTGATATATATATCCACTGATCGATCTTTTTTTCTTCAAGGTTTTCGGTGGCGTGGTGGTCGTATACGTTTCCGATGACGACGGCTTCGCTCGCGACCATCAAGTACGCGGAGGAGGTGCCATGTTTCTTCAGCAAAGCGCTGGCGCTGAGCCTTTCGCTCATGTCCACGACCATGGTGTCGCTGCTGTTCCTGTCCACCCTCCTGCACGCCTTCGTCTGGCGCTCCTTGTTCCCCAACGACCTCGCCATCGCCATTACCAAGAACAGGAGCAACCCTGCGGCGAGGGCGCAGGCGGCGTCCAAGGAACAAAAGAAGAGCATTGCGAGAAGGAAGCTGGACATCAAGAGCTGGGCAAAGCTGCAGGCGCCTCTCGCCCTGGTCTCTTCCATAACCAAGAGCAGCTCGGGGGAGAAGGAGGGTTCCACTTAGAATTTAAGGGAGGTTTCAGAAAAAAAAGAAGTCATGTTCATCACATGATCACATGCAAGGGAAATTTAAAGTGTATGTATAAATGAAATTTGATTTGGATATACAAAGTTTTCTCTTTTGTTATATAGTATTAATCATGAGATTATTTTTTTTTCAAGTGAGATCATGAGATAGTAGATGGATTAAATATTAGGCACTTCATTTGGATGTTTAGGTGTTCTTTTCTTTCTTTTTTTCATAAAAGAGAACTTTTCTTTTTAGTAGAAATATTTGCTTGTTCTTTGGCGCGATTAGACGCTACTTCAATATGAGATTAAAATTTTATAGTTATTTTCTTGGAGTTATTTCTGTTTGAAGAACTGGATCAATTTTTTTTTCGTGAACACCCATCGATATTCAGGTTTATTAGCGTCTGACTAATTCAATGATCGGGCGCGCACGGTAAAATAATTATACCTTGATCAAGTTAGAGACTCCGGAGCTTAAACTCGAGACTACTAACTTTCGGTTCTTCAACACAGACCCGCTAATCATCTGTGTCAACCAACTTGATTGAACTTGATCCTAAACTAACTGAGTACTTTAGAGATTTTTTTTTTAAAATAAAAAAAAAGTCTCGTAAAAAGTTATGTTTTGCGGTTATTTTTTTTTTGTTACGAGAAAGGTATATGCGTCTAGCACATACAAAAAAAGTAAAAAAAAATATAGGAAGTTTGCAATTGAGAAAATCATTCATGTAATTTCTGATCAAGTATTTGCTGAGTCAACTTATTGAAACGTGGACTTTGTGAGCGTGATAAAGGTTCCGGAAACATATGAACTTGACAGAAGTGCAGAGTTCACATAGTTTACAGCTGATTTGAAGATCTTTCTTTGTCCAGGCTTCATGGTTGGTGTTACTACTCCTTTTAATAACAATGTCACCAGAGCTGTTTCCAAGTTTGCAAGGTTCTTCTCTGTGTCAGTTCACTCAACATTTGCTCATCTCAATGCTTAATGACTCCTGATTTATCAAGGATTATCTATTTCTTTTAGGGGCCGTTTGGCGCATTCCCATTTTTTGTTAACCGGTAATTTAGATCACCATTAAAATAGATTATCACTTTATAAATTACCGATAATATTATATATAGCTTTTGGTAAGTAGCAAAAATATAAATTATAATTTAAATTATGAGACAAAAAATTACTAAAATACCCTTCAAAATTGTTGACTTAAAATAAATATAAACAAAAAATAAAAAAAGTGAGTTAGGTCAAAATATGAGTTTATATTATCAATCATTCATAAAATAATTAAAAAAATTAGNTTCAAAATTGTTGACTTAAAATAAATATAAACAAAAAATAAAAAAAGTGAGTTAGGTCAAAATATGAGTTTATATTATCAATCATTCATAAAATAATTAAAAAAATTAGATGATAATGTTGAACACTATTATTTTGTAATAAAATATAAATATTTTTAAAGTTCGGTTGAAAGGATAATTTTGTCAAAATGCATGTCATCTTGCTGGTAATTTGAAAAGACACCTCCCATGGGTGCTATCTTCATTATCAGTAAGGTGGTAATTTAGATTACCAGAGAAGTAAAAATCACCGGTAATCTATCGCAGCCAAACGTGATAATATAGTGGGCACTGGAAATTTTAAATTAAATAACCATAATCTATCTGCATTACCTCATATCAAACCTCCCCTTAATATATTGGAGTAATCTAATTGGAGAATGGGTATTAAATATCTCACTCTTGGCAAAAAAAATTATATATACAAGATGTATGGTTCCCAAAAGCTTAACTTTTCTTTTCTTCACTTATCTTTAACTTTTTTTATGGCTAACATTTTGTACGTAAAAATTAAAATAAACTAAAATTTAGATTGTGACGTAATCATATAAATAACGATTAAGGCTATATTCAGTAAATCTGTTACAAGTATATTAATTGATATCTAATTAGACATAGATTAAATTATGTGCAATTAACTTATGTCGTTATGAACATCATTGTCGTTCACATCATTATCGTCATCATTTAAGCTTAACTACTTGTAGTATCTAGATGCAGGGGAGAAAGATCTCTCCTAAGTTAATATTTTGTATGTAAGATATGTAAGACTCAATAAAAGAAAATAAAAATAAAAGAATAATAAATCATGCTGAAAATACTCTAGGCTCAGCCGGCAAGAACTTCTCCTATTCATGATTTACTTCATGGACTCTTGCAAGCATCTACATCCTCCAAAAACCCTTTCAGGGATTTGATGTCATCTCCAACTGCCTGCCACTACATGGAGAAATCCGTTATGTGAGACAGCCATGCAAAAAGGAAGCTAAGTAAAATTTCATGGAGATACTTATCACAAGAATAGGAAGGACAATCAACGATAATTATCAGTGTTTTACCATAAATCTCACATGCATACAAATCTTCCTTGTGTTCTTAACATGCAAAAAAAGAGAGACTAATCTTTAATTTAATACATAATACTCTTACAATGCAATTATTTCACATGAAATAGTAAATTAAACATTTTGCTGCAAATGTCTATATCCATCTGGAAGACTCAAATTTTACATAGTCCATTCATACGCAAATGTCTACGCCTTAGAAATAAATTGAAGTAGATGCATAGCAAAAGATGTTCCGAATCTCGCAATTTGTAAGGTATAATTATTTACAGAGAACATAAAAGTTAAAAAGGATACAAGTGATACTATTTGCATTTCTTTCTCACAAAAGAAAGCGAAAGAAGGGAAAAATGTTTCATCTTTTCCTGTTACATTTACCTTTAAAATTGTGCAAACAAAAAAATAGCAGATCTTTTTAGTCAAACATTGGTCCTACAACTCAAGGTTGTGAGTGTGTTGCTTTTTCATAATTAAGATAGCTCATTTCCACCATAAATGCTAAAAAAGATAGATACCTACATGGCCAAATCTACCTTTCAGCGAAAAATAGTTGAGTGCTCTAAGAATTGCACATGACTAACTTAGTTCATCCTTAATTTGAAGTGTTTGGAGAGTTTTCTTGGCATAAATGGTAATTGCTATTGTGGCAGCTACTGCGATGGAGAAGCCTAGAACATCATAGATGATTTGCTGCACTGAAAGGAAACTGCCACTGTTGGTCGCATCTACCAAACTCCGGAGCAATATTCCATTATTGTCATCAGTCATAATAACACAAGGAAATTAGATGACACGAGTTACTGGTATCAAATTACTAGTTTTTACTAGTTCAATCCTCAATGTCAATGTGCATTTTCACAACAATAGTTTCCATAAGAATAGTGTGCATTCATATCATAGGTCATGACCAATCGACAAAGTTGATGCAATATATAAATGTTTATTCAATGCATGCTCAGTTCAATTGTATCCCATAATGGTCAGTTCGTTAAGGCTCAAAATTTTCTTGAAAGATATTTTTCATGCATTTATGGCCTCAGTAGTAGCAATACATGAGAAAAAGTGGGTGAGATCAGTAGAAGTTTTAGCTTGATAGGTATGGATGTGATATATGGGGGCATCAATAACAACAAATAAATAAAAAAATAGATATTGAGAAAGTATTCACAATATGTGTGTGTGTGTGTGTAAAAGAAAGTAAGTTGGTCTTAGCAAAGATAGACGGACCAATTAAGAACCACACAAACAAACTTAGCCAGAAAGAATCCAATTGCATTAAAAGAACTTGTTAACATATTATGTATGCCACATTGTCCTAGACTACATTTGGTATCGATCTAGATGATAAATGTAAGTGAGATGCCTAAGGATATCACACATCAGAGGGGTGCTTGCAAAAATGGATCGAAGAACAAAATGTGGTACCTTTCAAAAAAGAAAGAACAAAATGTTGTACTAAGTTATCTTCAATCATGGAACATAATATGCCAAAGGAATCAGTTGAATCATTTCAACTATATAGAAAGTTTTATTTGTATAATCATGTATGTCTTGTCCATTTGATTGTCTTCATCATAACTTCGGTCATTACACCAATATTCTGCCAATATATTTCCATTTCACATCAATTATTCAATACCAGTGTACATTAGACAAATAAATATGAAGAACCACATGTTAAAGCAACCTAATCTTATTGTTATTGTATCAAAAGGAAAATCATAACATGAGTTTTAATGAAAAACACATGAGGAGAGTACTAACCTATAAATAGTAATAAAAGTCTCAGGCACAGTTCCAACGAGTGAACCTAAATGGATCATACTTAACATTTGTTGCAACTACTGCATAACTAAAGACAAGCTATAGAAATGGTGAAATTCTAAGTAAAGCAACAACTCTGAATTGATGAAACCAGACTCCTTCACCGGCCAATCTTACAAGTGTTGCTTTCTTAGGCCATTTCTCCAACCATCTCTGCATATTGATCACCATCACATGTTCTAAAAACATCAAGATAAAACTCAAGGAAAAGACAAAGAAATGAACAGGTAGACTAACATGTAACTTGTGATGAAAGAGAGAACCTATGGGAAAAGGCAATGACATGTCAATGATTGATCCCAACTATAATAAGAAGAAAGCCATAACCATGGCCAAATGTCATCCCAGCTATCCACATACAAGGTGATGAAGGGAATAAGATTGTTGGAAAGAATGCAAAAGAAGTAAAAAGTAGCATGCCAAGAATTGGAGTGCTGAATGTTTCCATCTCCCAGTCCAGAACTAGAGCAACCACCTACAGAGAGTCACTTAGTAAGTCAAGAATGTTAGAAAATATGTTACAGATGCACCTCCCTCAACTGTTCTAGTAATGCCGACTTAAAAAGAATATGCATCTCTAATTAAGTTTGTGGCAGGTAAAATTCCGTATGTTCCACCAATTGAAAGAACAACACTAGAAGTTAAAACATTTGTGATTATTATCAGCACGGTGGCACCCTTGTTAAGTCAATGCTTCCATGGCATCCAATGCAAGAAATATGGCATCGGTGGAACCTATGTATGATGAGTAAATGTTGTGGCAGGTAAGCCCTTAAAAAATAGTTAAGAATTTTGTAACAAAAAAAAAGGTTAAGTAGAAGTGTCGTCATGCTTGGGGCTAGAAGGAAATCACACTCAATATCTAAAGTACTTCACACTTGGAGTGAGAAGGCCAAGTCCCTATGGTTCTCCTAGCAAGAATGATCTTTATATCAATGAAGAATATGATTATTGACATAGGGACTTCTTTATATCAATTATTGACATACTGAATCACTGATAGGGGACATCAGCACACTTGAGCTGACGAGAAACTTCTGAGTGAAACAAGATGACCAAGTCATTTTGGTCCTACTTTTAACAAGAACTTCAATTTACCGAGGAAAGAGGAACATATGGATGAAAAAATATGAGGCATGAAGTTGGATGACTATCAATGTTGTAGTCATCCTTCACGGATTCCACTTTGAAAATTAAGTTTCATGGATATTTGGTTTTTTAGGATATGAATGATTTCTTTAGGAAAGTATGTTGGGTTCGCCCTAGTAAGATGCATAAGTTTGTTCCTCATGACAGACTAAACAGAATATCAAGTACATGACATTCAAACTAAAATATTAATCTTTCTTTTTAGGCTACTCAATTGTTCAACATCTCTATGTCAATGGGAGATACTATCATATTATCAACCAATAATATTAGTTGCTGATTCTACAATAGGTGCGGATCAATACGATTTGCCAAAGCAGTAATGCCAATTTGGGATATCTTTCCATATCGTTATTGGTGAACTTCACCAAGGCAAACCCTAAAGTTGAGACAAAACAAAAATGAATGTAAGAAGATAACCAGATTGCTACTCGCCAAAAACCTGCTTCAACTTCGTTATTGGTGACGATTTCAATCTAGCCATAGGTGACTCACAAAATCATTCTCTTGGGTGACAAGGAGCCAAAGACCACAAATCCTGGGAGAGAGTACTAGATTGTGTGAAATTATATAAACTTCCAACAAGTTATCAGTGCTATGTGATTTTAACTTTTTCGTTAATGCTCAGTTACATGGATAATAAACTATCAAATCTCATGCGAGCATTTCAAAGATGATATGCGCTATCAACAGGTACAATGTAACACTCCCGATTCATTCAAGATATTGTTCGCTTTGGGCTCAATGGCCCGCACGAATTTAAAACACGCATTAAATGGTAAGAGAAGATGCTACATATAAGTCCATGACCACCTCCGTGTTTTGTCAATACGATCCATTCAAGATATTGTTCGCTTTGGGCCCAATGGCCCGCACGAATTTAAAACGCGTCTTAAATGGTAAGAGAATATGCTACATATAAGTCCATGACCACCTTCGTATTTTGTTCATGTGGGACTAACTTTCATTCTCATCATCATCTTGAAGCCTTACATACAAAGTCTAACATCATAATTAATTAGACATATTATGCATCATGCAAGTGTCTAATGCAAAGGTTTCTTTTGCGTGCTCGCTTGTATTCGACAACTTGTGCTTGACTCTGTATGTAGCTATAGTACGATGTTGTACCAAAATCTGATTCTTGATCATTCGATCTGATCTAGTACGAATTTGATTGAATCGAGCTAACTCCATTTTTTTCTTTCATTTGTTTAAATTTTCTGAAAGTAATATTTTAACCACTTAATATATATATATATATATATATATATATATATATTACAAGAGTGGTAATATAATATAATTATAATATAATAATAATCTATTAATATAATATTATTTGCACATAAATAATTTAGTTTATATATTTATACTTTTACTATTTACAACTATATATATAATGTATAGTATATATTCAGAGTGATCCACGTGAATGATCTTGCTCGAATTTCATTTTAAGTTTTTAACTTTAGTTTGTAATAAAATTGTCTTTCTAATTTTATAATATTTTCACTAAATTTTCCATTCATATGACATAGTAGATTTTTCGATTTTCTTCTCCTATTGTCGGATCCATGGTAAAGCCACATAAACAAATAATTTCTATCAATGTGATCCATTAAAATTCTATTTTGATTCTCCAAATTTAATGATCTCCCAAATAATATTTGTGTAAATCTTGTTATGTTCAACATCTTCTCATTGGAACGACAATAGGAAGAAAGGATAAACCTTGATCAATTGACTTCATATTTCAAACTCGGAACTAGTAGTTCCCGTCAATTTGGGACATAGTTCTTCTATCCAACTTTGTCAATCAAACTTGGTTAAAATTTGTATTTTTTCAGTTGTAACCGTGGTAAAATTTTATTAGGGGATCTCTTTTCTTTTTTCATTTTTCTGTGAAGCATCTCAAGTATAACTTTTTTATGCATGTAGTCATAATTATGAACTTATATTTTTTAATCTTCGAACTTATCATATTTGTCATTCATTCGTTGGATTTCATTCAAAATTTTATTATCTTAGTTTTATTAATAATTATGAAATATTATTTTTTATCTTTACTTTCTTAATACAATAAAAATATTGCACAAATAAATTAAGTGATTTAAATTTTTTATAATGATTATATATTTTGATCATGTTGTTATTTTTATTAATATTTTTTATTATTATTAAAACTAAAATTACTAAAATTTTGAATGAAATATGACTGAAGTACTTGATTGACAAATCGAGATAAGTTTAAAGACTAAAATTTTAAATTTATGACTTAAAGGTATGTTCGAAAGAATTATAATTGGAAGGGTTTTATAGAAAATATCCCTTTTATCCATTTGAATTTATTAATGGATTGGACTAACATAATGTCGATGTTTTTGTACTTATAGTTCTATCTTGTAGATATAGTTAGCCACGTAAAACTTTTTAACTTATCTAACACTTCATTATTAGAACATTCATGAATCATAATGATCGTGCGTGCATACAAACAAGTTTGTCATTGCCACAAAGATTTCATCGTACTTTTAATTATATCTTAGATAAAGCAAACATTCGGCGAACAAATTATAAAGTTGGCGAACTAATTTGTTATAATTTAAAGTTAAATAATGAAGTAGGGATATAAGTAAAATTAGAAAGACTATTCACGAAAATTGTTCACTTATGTGCATTTATCACATGTCTAACATTTGCAAAGAAAATTCGCTTATCTCAAATAAATCAATCAGTTATAAATTAAAGTTGAAGAATCAAATGGAATTCAAGCAAAGTTAGTAGACAATTCATGAAAATTACATTCTAAAAGGTCAAATTTAAAAACTAATAATAAAAAATTAAAAGTTCATGCATGAGGTCTTGCTCGGCCCAACACAACAATAGTGACATGCCAAGGCCGGATCATGCTAGCAATGTTATCAAAATTAAACCGAACATCGATCCGGAAAAACTTCTAGTACCTCTGAAAACTTTGGAACATTGGCTCAACACTTCCTTTTCGAAACATTTTGATTCTTTGAACGAGACAACAAATGTGTTGAATTTTGGAGAGCCTCATTAGAATATGTTTCGGGCCTCCTCCTTCATATGTACTCGGATCAAATGTTTATTATTTCAATAGATAATTAATCATTTTCATAAAAAAAAGAAAGTAAAACAAGTGCATCTACATATTAATTAGGTCCGACCGGTTAAATCGGATGGTCGAATCGAATACTATTAAAAATATTAAATTAAAATATAATTTAAAATTTAAACAAAGAATCACAAATAATATGATTAAATATGAAAAAAATAAATTTACTTTCAAATTATATTATTTATGATCAAATAAAATTTTATTTGATAAAAAATATATTAATAAAATATATCTTAAATAATTATTTTTTCAAATACAAATGTCAATTAAATATTTTTTATAATTAAAAAGAAAAAGAAAAAAATAAATCAAATTTAAAAGGTCTAAAATTATAATTTTTTCATAGCCCAAATATTTTCAAAGTCCACTTTCTTTTTTTTTTCAAAATACATATCATTTCCCTATATTTTTTCAAAGCTCACTCTCTCAAACTCAAATCCAATTTTTTCCCTTTTTTTCTAATATGCAATTCAACCGACTGATTTGCTAAATAACCGGTTCGAGCGGTTCAACTTTTATTTTTTTTTTAATCGATTTTGATCGGTTCCATTCAGCCCAATCTATTATCCGATTTTTTTGACGAATCAAGACCGGACTAAACTCCGGTTCGACAACCTCCGATTTTTAAATGTTATTTTATGTACAAACTTAGATTAAATCCTGTAGATTAATAATCGTAGTAAGTTTTCGGATGAAACCTTATTGTGTTTGTATTAATCCCAAATTGTTCACAAAAATCTGTTGAGAAATAAAATGATTGATCAGAATGGGACGAAATGTGTGACCCGCCAAGCATTTAGCTCACGGAAGTGATGATCTAATAAGATCATCTTCTTTTTTTTTCAAAGATGATCCAATAAGACCTCTCACCAGGTTTGTTGCATGTTACTCATGTCCAGTGTGATCCTGTCTAAAGATTTTTGCTTCATGGTACAAATTCTAATAATTCAACCAAAATTAAATATTGATTGGCTGAACCCGGTAAAATGAAATAGCGTCGTCAATGAAGCAATGGCTGGCCAAAATCATTACTAGTTTAAAAACAGATTGATGCTAAGGAAAATGTTCACTTCATTCTTAGGCAAAATCTAACTTGAGGTTTTACAAAATATGACATAGAGCATGGAAAAACTTGGCGTGAAAGACACCACTAGTACCTACCTACCAATATAAAGTCATCATCCTCAAGAACCATTACATCTTTTTCACCCACAAAGTTCTCGCGACCGATGGCTTCTACGATGCGGACAAACTCAATCCTTTTTTGTAGCGGAAGAGGAACATAAGGCAACCTGAAAACAGGTCTGATTACGCCAAGCTGAGCAAGGGCAGTGTTGAGAGCTATTGGATTTGGTTCCTCAAACAGCCATTTCATAAGAGGCATCAGCTTTGAATTCAATAATGGATTCTTCCCTTCAAACATTAGTCGGTGCATCAAACCAGGAACAAGGTTGCTCGTAACAGATATAACTCCAGTAGCTCCAAATGACCACCTTGAATCATGGCACTCATCATCGTTCCCGCTCCATATCACAATACCTTGATCTGTATATTGCTTGATCCTGGCATCTCCCATACACTCCTTGATACCTGCCATGTTTGAGTTCTGAGAGATTTTATGTATGACCGAAGGAGGGATATCCTGCCCAGTTCTTGAGGGAACATTGTATATGATGGTTGGACCCATGGAAAGAACTGTTTCAAAATGCGCAACCATTCCTTGCACAGATGTCTTCCCATAATAAGGATTGATATGAAGAGCTGCATGCATGCCCACAGCAAAGCCCTGTTCTGTTGCATGGATTGCCTCTCTTGTTGAGTTGCTTCCAGTGTTGCCTATTACCTTGATTGATGTACCAAAGCAATTAACAGTGTGACCAATGAGCATGATGTGTTCATCCCAACTCATGAGGTGACCTTCTCCTGTTGTACCTCCAACTATAACACCTTCAGCACCATTTGAAATTTGCATATTCATGAGTGCATCATAAGCTTCGAGATCAAATCTCCCATCCGGCAGATATGGGGTCTTGACAGCTGTTACTAACCGTAGGCTCTTAATGTCATCCACTGATGTTCTGAGCATCAAGTAGAAATAGTATTGTTAAAGATCAAAGGTACAAGAACTTCAAAAAAGATTTGTCTCATGTTCACTAATAAAACAAAGCATTTCTTTATAGAATGGCGATAATACAGTTTTTCAACATTAACAAAATAAGTGATTACAATGACAGAGACATGTTGGATTAGGCAAAACATGACATATCAGCCCCAAAAAAAAAGATACTGGGAACAAGGAGGTTTATTGCCTATGATTTTATTCATAGTGGATGCTTAGCTAGGAGAATAAGGGAGCTTTCATTACATTGATTTTGGAAAAGGATATCACAATAAAAAGGTTTAAGCACTGAAAATAAGATGGATAGATGGATGACTCCATCAAGATCTCAGTGCATGAGCTGCATCTTTTATTCTATGAAAAAACAAAGCAAAACAAAATAGAAAACCCATCTACAAACAAGTAAAGTCAATTTTCAAGAACAAGAATCCAATGTTCTTGTTATCACAACATTTGAGGAAATAGCAAGTGAAATAACATGGATATACTTCTCATTGGTACCATCATATTTCCTCATTGCCTACTCATATATATATACAATTCTTTGAAGACAGAATCCATATCTTTAGCTACAGTAAATAATGATAGCAAGCAGCAAACAAACTGCCCCAAGCATTTAGTTAAAGGTTAAGATTAGACAAAGATGTAGCTTAAGTAGACCCAACCTGTTTTTAACTTCTAGGCTGCGCATGGGATAGTAAAACAAAGTCGCCTCTGGGCATTTCCAGCTTCCACTCCTGAATGCACAGGAAAACACAAAGCCAGTGTTTTATAAATCGAAACTATTTGTCTAAGCATGCATTAAACCAGAAAATAATCCGTCTTTTTTTTGCTGCACATTATAATATCTACAGATGAAGATGATAAGCTAAAAAAAAGAAAGAGATTGCATTCAACTGCTTGACCATTGAAAACATAAAATTGATGCGGGTGCAGATAACAAAAAGCCAAAATGTGTTCTTTGCACTACAAAGTTGCTTTTAAGTGTACAATTGCAAACGACAATGAAGAAATTATGCATCTTATTATGCAAGATGAAATTTTTATAGCTCAGAAGATATCACTAACAATAGACGAAGGCAATTTATATCAATTATGTACAAATTACTGTCTGATATCCCTTATCTAACAATAATAATACCCCCGGAAGCTACAAAAGACCAGCAGATGTAGTAAGAGCCAACTGCAAGAAATTTCTTTTAGCATGGTTTGGGAAGAACAACTCACCTGCCGCCCATTCCAGGGCGAGGAGGGTGCAGGCCGAACTTTGACGAACGCGATACCGCCGCCATGGTGTCGGCCGAAGACAGGGTGTGGTTCATCAGCATCGACGAAGTCATCCTCACTTCGCTTCCTCTGCGTCCGCTCTCTCAATCGAGAAATAAGGGTTTATTCGTGAAGCAGGACCGGAAAATATGGCGGTGGTGCGGCGCGGCGGCGAGGGGGAGCAGCGAACGCTGGAGTGGTCCGTTCGGATGTGGTACGCGTTTGGGCGGCGGCAGGCGGGCGGGCGGGCGAGCGAGAAATGTAGGGTTTCGTAGATTTTTTTACTATTTCTCTAATTTTTCAAAAATAATTAAAAAACTGGAGGCGTGAAGTCATAAATCCTTATGAAACATTTAAAATTATCGTTAGTTTAATTTCAAAATATGATAATACTTTTGATTTTTTTTTGTCTGAATAGTAAATTTACACACTCATGTACTCCTTTCAAATATAGTAAATTAATAGTCACATGAAAATTTTGCAGATTAGTTTACTTGTAACTTTTTACTGAATCAGGCATTAAAATTCAATATTAATAAAAATGAAGCTGTAAAATTTTTATCTGGACTTTTGCAAGTGTTATTTCCACCTATTCATAATTATTTTCATATATAACATCAAATAGTATATTGATCAGTATAAGGTTTAGAACATCCGAACCATAATATAAATATTTTCATATGTTAATTAGATAAGGAAGTGAAATGAAATCATGATATAAATAATGAGATAGTATTTTGGGGAAATAATATAACTTCTCAAAAGAATAGTTATTACTCGACCGGAAAAAAAAAGAGAAAAAGTTACTATTATTTTGCCACCTAAATGTTTTATTATTTTAAACATGTTACCATACAAATGAATTGAAACCGCAAGCAAGTCAGGTAACATGTTGCAGTTGTTCTTGTTTTGATTATATTTACAAGAGGGGAAACAAAACAAAGTGATACGATCATGGAAAGGATAAAGAAAACTAGAGGACTAAATCACAAGGCTTGGGACTAATGGTGCTGATTCGGAATCACATAATGACCGTTCTGACACTGTTCTGGTTAGGGGTGTTCACCGGGACGGATTGACCCGATGAACCCGACGATCTGAACCGACCCAATCTCAATTGGGTCAGATCGGATCGTTGGTCGGATCGAACCTGAACCGACCCAATCATAACCCGATCACCAACGGATCGGATACGAGTTTCAATTTTCCGAACCCGACTCAACCCGATGACCCGAACTTTTATATATTTTTTTATTAAATTTAAACCAAATTATTCTTAATAAAAATTTTATATTACTTTAAAATTAAAATATATTACAAATTTATAGTTTATATCCTTTAAATCATTATAAAACATTGAAAAAATATGTTTTTTTTATTTTTTAAAATATAATTAACGTTACATATTATAAAAAAATAATTAAAAAAATATGAAAAAATTCAATCGGATAAACCGATGACCCGATCCGATCCAACCAGACCCAATGAAGGTCGGGTTGGATCGGATTTGATGACTATTTTGTCATCAACCCGACCCAACCCAACCCGAACAAAATCAATCGGGTTGGGTCGGATTTGGATTCGGGTTGGGTTAAATCCAACCCGTGGACACCCCTAGTTATGTTGTGAAATAACAAAAAAAAAAAGTATACACAAATCGTCATTTAGAGATATTGCGAATGAGATAATATCGCATGAGATTTATGAAATTCACTTTTAAACTGAGTTTGACAACACTCTCTTGCTACTCACATGAAACGTTTGACAAGAAAGCGTTTTGTCTCCGAACTCTTCTCGCCAAATACGTTATTAATTGAATTGCGTCCTCCCTGATGAATTTTTTTATGTGAAAAATAATAAATGATATAAATTCAGAATAATTCAAATCCTAAAGAGTTTCTATATGGACTCCCGATATAAAAATATAAAATTGAAATCCTAAAATCGTTTAAGTTTTGAGAACTCCGTCCCCGAGCCCCCCGGATCTCTCTAGATCTCCGTATAAAACATATGATTTTATCATTCCAATTATTTGAACGGTTGTGGGTTAAAACTTAATATATTATCAACAAGAGACATCATTCATCCAGTAAAAATTTCATGAATATCAAGGTGTAGCATAAGAGGAGCGAGTCTCAAAAGAATTAAAAATGTAATTTTGACAATCCCAAATGTTGCACCATATGTACCATGATTAAGAAATAATTAGTATTTCGATTTAATTTGAACAAAACAATTGCAAGAGAAAACATGTTTATGAAACCATTGATTGATCTACTAAGACAGACTTTCCACCAAATATCAATTAGAGCATCCTTGGGTCTCTTGATCTTCAGCATCTTCACTATGTTCTTTTTCTAGTGGAGATTGTTGCTTCTGCTGCATCTGGAACATCTGAATGTCTGTTTCTTGATTCAAGTTGTCTGTTGGAGGGCGAGGATCGCCAAACCCATTAGCGGCGAGCTTCAGACGTTGAACTTCTGCAGTTAGTGCCTCGTTTAAAGCTGCACAAAGACATCTTTTAAGCAACAACATATTGAAATGCAGTATGAATTTTGAAGTCTAAAAATGAAATTTCTGAAAATAGAAGTAGTAAATTGCAAATGATATCATCAACTTAAACAAAGTACATGCATCGCTTTACCAAAAGTGCAAGTGCTATGACATTCATACACACATACACAAGTTTTTGCATCTAATTTTGGTTGTTTATTTCTTTATGCACAATCATAGACTTAATTATCTAGGGTTCTTTCCATACATATTTGTGCTAATGAATACAAATATCAAAAACAAAACGACGACTATTGCGCAAAAAATAGCATTTATATATATCAAAGGAAAAATGAACGTGTCATGCATTATTTTATTGACATGATGTCAAACATGATCTTAACCATCAAATATTAGATTTATGGTTGTGATTTACTATCAAAATTATTCATATAAAGAATTGTACTATGCATATGTATATGATTCATATATGATTAGTTTTAATGATAAACATAATTGTAGATATAAAATCTTATTGTTAAAAATGTGTTTGACACGATATCAATAAAATAGTGCATGACACGTTCGTTAATTCCATATATCAATGATACCAATATTTATTACAGATTGACGATAAGAAAGAAACCAATATTTCTAAATAATGATGGAATTAATGATCATAATATCCAATATATCTGCATTGTTGATGCTTATATAAGACGAGTAATATATGGGTTTGGGAATTATTATTGAGCATAATAAGAAACTGATTTTTTTTTTCTCTTTTTCCTCTTTTATAGTGTGTGTGGATAGGATGCAGAAGGGAGTGGTAGATATTATAATACGTATTTATGTTTTCAATCAATCCAAATATGCAAAAAGTAAGGAAAATGTTGTAAACCAAGCAATTCAGAAAATCACTGAATATGATGCCAAAGTATCATGTTAATAAATGAGAAATAAGAGATATCAGTGTTAGAACTTTAAGGATATTGACAGTTAACATATGTCTGAACTCAGAATCCCCCATCTGATCTCCTCAATATTTTGTATAATGACATTTCAGGCTCTTACGTTAATAGATGATATATCACTTTCCTTTAAAGAAAAAAAAAAGAAATCACCATGAAGCCATTTTTTAATTGAAGCAATGAAAATGACTTGTTAAATCATCATCTCCCACAATTTCACATGAGATATATTTCCATAAATGGAGTTCACTGCCATTAATTAGAATTCATGACTTCATGGTAAAAAATACATGTGAATGCACTAAAACAATGTCAGGCAAGAATGTGAAAGTTCATTACATTAGCAAGGGTAGTCGTCCTAAAGAAGGAAATGTCAAAAAAAAGAAAGATGGATGAATGGGAAGAGAATATAAAAAAAATTAACTACAATTATAATGATAATAATATTCTTCAAATAACTTTTCTCTGTAGAAAATTTGTTGCTTTTTAATTTCCATGCCAGATTCATCCATATGCAAACTTAATTTGGCTACTAATGTAGTGCATGTCCAAAAGTTCAATAAGCTTATAAATGGCAAGATTCAGCGGTTAAAATTATCAAAATTGATTAAATCATTTTCATAGCTAATAGTGGCTCACTCCTTAACTTGAGTATCAAGAATTTTGAATTCAATTTTCACTAGCGAGACTTATACTTTTTTTTTCAAACTTTTCTTTTCTTATTTATGGTCGAAAAAAAATGTAAATATTAATTATAAATTAGTATGGAATATTTTAGCAATCTCATAAATAAATAAAAAATGAATTTGTTACAATTGGCGGCACTCATCAAATTAATTTGCATTTTTGTTTCTTCTATTTTACCGGTAAATATAAAATTAAGTTTGTTAACTGATCAAACGAGAATGACTAGTTTGTTTCCAATTAAAAACTTATATTTAGAATTACGAACTTCATACTTGAAGCCAATGAAATAGAAAAGGTTTCTAGATTGATTCCTCTCGAATCATATACTTGGAGGGTGGATGCAGAGCGGATGATTTTCAAATGGACTCATCGTTAATTAGATAACGACTGAATTTATTATCTTTACGCATAAATAAAAAAAGATTTCAAAATCATCACAAATCAGAAACAGAAAAAATACATGTAACAAGGTGACCTTGTTGTGGATATATGCATATGTGTGGCAGAGTTTACTTCTACAAGTGCAGTGTCACTGAATGAATATATGTACCATAAACCAAAACAAAGCTGCCGAGTGGAATGGAATGGAATGAATGAATGAAGGGATCATTACCATCTCTAAGATGTCCTTGTTGCTCCATGGCTTGTAAACGAAATTTGAGCTCATTGTTCTGATTCGTAAGGCTGAGTGAATCTCTCTGCAAAGAAATCGAAATGAATACAAAGTGAGTGAATGAGATTTCAAGAAGAAGTAGATAATTAAAATCATAATATATATATATAAGAATATTAACGTGCGAACAAGATTTTTGTATGCACCGTGCGAACATTGTTTATCAACCGTCCGATCACGCATAGATGAGGATTGATGGCCAGGATGAAGCCGTCCGATAACAGCACGAGGTCCACAGCGCCTCCATCCTGATCATCAATCCTCGTTTATATGCGATCGGACGGTTGATAAATAATATTCGCACCTTAATATTCTTTATACATATATATATATATATATATATATATATATATATATAGAGAGAGAGAGAGAGAGAGAGAGAGAG
>LTAE01000090.1:37164-58695 GCA_001647135.1 Pontederia paniculata | reverse complement strand
CGACGACGACACCGTCCGGTAGCCCCCGCTCCCAGCCGTTCTCCGGCTTCCCTCCTCCGTGTACAAGGGCTTTATTACAGTTCAGGAATGGAAGACGGCTCTGCTGTTGCTGCTGAGCTAGCGGAGGAGCTCCGAGGAAGGGCGCCAGTGACGACTGGAAGAAGGCGAACGGGATGTCGCTGTGCGAGCGCCGGTGCGTCTTAAGGGGCCGCATGCCGTCCCGGGAGGTGCTTGCGTCGTGGTCGTCCATGGAGACGTCCGCGGAGATGGAGTCCGTCGAGAGGGAGGTGGCAGGCGGCGACGAGTCGGCGCGGTAGGCGACCGACGACGGGTTGATGAACATCGACAGAGCGTCGAGGGACAAGAAGGGCGGCTGTGACAGTGATCGGGAACGAGCGTGCATGGCGCCTACAGGCGGTTGCGGCGGTGCAAGCGCGAGCGGCGGGGAGCGGGCGGCCTGCGAGGTGAACTGGGAGTAACGGGACATCGGAGGGACGCCGGAGAACTTGCCGGCGTTAGAGTGCGGAGTAGTCGGGAACCCTCCGGAGGGCCCATCGGGTTGAAACTTGTGATGGTTGGACATGGACAAAGGTGATGGGTGCTTGCTCTCCTGCGTCTGCTCCTTACCACGACCACCATTGCCGACCACCTCCTCCATTACCTTCTTACAAGCAAAACTATTATTATTATTATTAACAGTGCTCTAATTCTCGAGTTTAAAATGGGATAAAAAAATAGAAAATATATCAGAATTAATTCGGGTAAATTTGGCATGTAAAAATGGACTTGAAATGGTTACTAAGTAAATGACGGCTATAAATCCCACTATAAATGTCCACATTTAATAAATCCCACTATAAAAAAAAATTGCCACTTTCATGGTGGAGGTTTGGTGATTAATGCCTTGCTCTTTTGATTTTATTCAATTCTTCCTCTCCTATTTTTTTTTCTCCTTTTCTGTTTCTTTTGTTTGTTTCCAATCCAACAACGCCAAATATTTAATCCATTTATAATTAACAATGTATAATTATGATCATGATCAAATCCTTTAGCCGAACCTATTTATTTTTATTATTACGAACAATTTTTTATCATTTGGCTTAATGGGTTTTTTTTATTTAAAGGGGCACACACACCAATTTTTTTTTTAAAATAGTAATTGTATATATCAAAATATAGTGGGAAAAAAGTAAAAAAAAAAATATGATATAAAAATATATGTTGTCGGCCTCTCTACATCGAGATTTAGAATTGATTCCGCCTCTAATTTTAAGGTAAAGATAAATAAAGACACTTCAAACCTTCAATTTCATTATGTGTTTTTTTTAACTATATTTATTAGAGATAAGAGGGAAAGAGATAGAGGGGTGTTTCCTATTTGAGTCGTTGATATCAATTTTGGAGTCATAATTGCACCATTAAAGCGATGGATCAATTCAATGCATTTATTTGCACTCTTTCCATCTTCTTTAAAATGTTTAATATTTAAATATGGCAAGAAATAGAAGAGAGGAAATTTTGTTGATGTATCATTCAAAAAATATTATCGATATTCCTCTTAATTCTTCTCGACACTTTTGTTCTTTTACATGTCATCAAATATCTCATTGACCGCTACTCTAACCCCGAGTTCGAACTTCGAATTTTTAATTTAGTCAGAATTTATTTTCGTCGTGCCCGTTCAAATACTGAATTAGTCGAATGCTAGTAACTCTGGATACTGAAAAATCTCATTGACCCATGATTTTCTCTTCAAAGTTAAGTCCAAAATATTTACCTTTACCGAAAAAAATAAACCAGTGAAGTTTGTTTAACAAAATTGCATTTACCGGTGCCCAAAAAAATGCATTTAACGTATTTATTATTGTCTATTCTTATTACCTAATGATTTACATCTAGAAAATTGTTCACTATTTTTCTTATTAGGTAATTAAAGCCTAAGCACTTTTTCAACCACTCGGAGCCTCCGATATTCAGGACTATTAACACATGATTAATTCGAGATCGAGGTAAAAAATAGAACGATATTCTTCTGATCAAATTGACGATTAAACTATTCAAATCCAGAACTACTAGCTCTTGTCGACCCTAAGATACAATCTAGTGTCTTCTTATGTTAAATATCATATATTCAGTAAAATCCATTTATCAATCCATTGATCATTAAAATATTTAAGAACTGAGTAAATAAATTAATATTTTTAATATCTATGAACAATTTGATAATTACTAACTAAACATATTGATATAATCAATTAAAATTTGTATTTGAACTATTAAATATTTATTATTTAATCTTAATAAGTAACACTAGTTGAGATTTAGAAGTTCATGTATATATAAGAATACATTTCTAGTTAGGGTCCGTTTGTTCTGATAAAATTAAATTCTAAAAAAATAAGTTTTAAAGAAAGTAAATTCTCAAAAAGTAATTTAATTTCATGTGTTTACTGTATGTTTTAAATATACGAAAAATTTTATCTTGAAAATATGAAGCATGATGAGTTTGTGAGAAGAAAGTAAATTTTTTATTTCAAAAAGTCAGTCACTTCTTTTTCAAAATTGTCACTTATCGCTTATCAGTCGAAATTTATTTTCTTATTATCTAACCATCTTTTAAATTAATAAATAATCATGAAATTGATTTTTGAGAAAATAGTTTCATCAATGTAAATAGCGTATTGGATGATTTTAAAATCCCCATCAAAGTTACAAAACTTGTCGTGCAAAAGCTAATTATTTCATTGGTTTTCACGTTTCCATGTTTAAACATAATACATTACTTCAAGATAATTATAAATAATTTAAATGAAAGCTAATGATGGAATGAAGATCATGAACTAATTAAGAAACACAAAAGAAAAGAATTGTCACGACATTTTTTTTGAAATAAAAATAAAGAGACATTAATATAAATATAAAAAAAGTAGACATAAGGTAAATATTTGTAAACAAATTGATATATAATTATATGTTATTTTGTCTTCTAAATTTAACTATACTGGTTTGAATTTAATCATAATTATTTTTAAATATTATAGCTATCATTATTTTTTATTAATTAATCTAAAATCAAATTATCATGTATACATTCAATGAAAATTTATAAATGTCATTTTATCATCTATAACTAGTTTGGATATTGATCTAGTACAATTATATACATCAAAGTCGAACCCAATATTGAGAGCGAACAAGAAAAGTGTCGACTTTAAGCTTTGTATGGCACGAGCCAAATGGTTTAATAAGCTATTAGATTCATAATAGATATTACTTAACGGGCGACAAGGTATTCATCTTTGGTTGTTCGATTTAAACAAAAAAAAAGACAAATTATTCATTGAATTATTTAATCTAAATGAAAAAATAGGAAAGAAATAATTTAATCATCGAATTAACTAATAAATTTTAAATCACATAGATCAAAATATTGTGGATTTTGTATTCTTTTATGTCACAAGCAATTTAAGTAATGAATAACTATTTGACAAATAACAATTAGAGATATGAATGATAAATCTACTGTATATTTTGAATTGATTGATAAAAGTAAAATAATATATTTAACATATAATTTAGAAGACAAATGGAGTATGTTAACCACACAAATCATATGTCGTGCACTCTTCTAACTTGGAGATAAAATATAATGGTTTAAATGTTGTTTATTAGAACTTAAAAATTGTGAGACCAAATTATGGATGACCAAGATTATTTTTATTTTATTCAATCATAACTCCACTTTTAGCTAAAGCTAATTCACTCATGATGAATTTCTCCTTCTACATTCTTCCCCTCTCTAGTTCTCTCTCTCCAACTAGCTCAATGGAGTTTAACATGATTTAAAACAAACGTTGATCGATTATGTTGTGTTAAATATATAAATACAAAAATGTTGCTTTTGCTAACAATTTAAGCTTTTAGAATAGTTCTTTTAATTATAAGGTTTAGGATAGTTGATAACACATCTAATTTAATATGATCGAGACGTGTTGAGTTTAAACACTGACGAATTTCGTTCATAATGATAGAGGTGGTGGATTGAAGTATAAGTGTTAAGAATATAATTATAAATATAAAAAATAAAGGTGCTATTAAATAGATAACACCATATTATTTATCTTCTCAACTATACGTTGTTAGATATGCAGTTGATGTTAGATTTTATTTCTTCTAATTTTTTTTATATCCATCATGGATTAACATTCTACGATTGAAAAAATATGTAACATGATATTACCTAATTAAGTAGGTAGCATCTTCAATAAAACCCATAAAATATATTACTCTATCTAATTACTTGAGTTTTTAAGATAGTTGATGTCACATTTAATTTTTGTTTGACTAAATAGATCCAAGAGATGGACATCATCATTGATTGGATCTACTTAATGTATTATCAAATTTGTGAGACCAATACTATAATAGATCGAACTTTTTATGCTCTGATGTCGATAACCTGATTTGTGAAACTAAAATTATTATTCAAAAGATATATCTTTTGTTCGACGTTATTGTCCAAATATGTATGATGTCATTGTTGAGTAGTTCTCCCTTTTACTACAACAACGTCATTGTTGTGTAAATCTAATTGTCATTAGAATGTTATCGACATTTATGACGAGCCCAACGCCATCAAGTTCTTTTGCTTTCCATCTTTTTAGTGAACTAAGCGTGTAGATAATGTGACGATGTCAAGGGAATGATAAATTTGGAAAATTTTAACATTTACAATTGATCTACTCAATATATGGTAACAATGATAAAAATCTAATCTCAACTTCAAACAAAAGATACATTGACCAACAATGGATAAGAATCGCAACTTACACTTGCTAAACATGCAAATTCAACCCTTGATGGCATTAGTCTTGCAGATCCAGTCACATAATAGGTAGATCAAAATGATGTTGTGAATCTACAACATCATTGAAAACTAACAAATTTATTCGATTTTATTAGGAGATCTCATTGAGCTATAATGAGGGAAATGGAGAGGAGGAGATATATAAGTGAACAAGATAGAAGAGAGATCATGTGGTTGATGAGTTAACTCTTGTTGAATTGAGTTAGGTTTAAAGTGAAAGAGAAAGACATTCATAGTTTACTCTTATGGTTGAAAATAACTATTATTATCAAAGAGAGTCTAGTTAGCAAGTTAACTAAGTTAAAGATTGAGACAAGTGAGTTATCATTGGGAGATAGGGTTAATTTTTAATCATCTACTCACCTTCGAACAACTAAAAAAGTCTTATTTTTAAGTTTCATGATTTCTTTTTCGATTAAAGTTATAGACTATCATTGTTGAAGACCTATTTATGGATAACAAAAAGATAAATACTGATTAAATTAACAAAAACTAAACATGTAACCTTTCTTCATTAGCACAAGTATATAACATACTTTTATATGTATATGAGAAAAGCTTTCAGTTTTAACATGCGAATGTTTTATTTTTTATTAGTTTCAAATCATATATTTTATGAAAAAATATTTTATCATAAATAATAAAAGTTTAATCATAAAGTAAGAAAAATAATTAATTTTCTTGATAATAAAATATAATGTCGAGAATAAAGTTCATTTCAAATTAGTTGTCTTTTAGGGCAAAGATGAGTGAGGAATCGAATACACAATTGCTCATTAGAAACATGTGATACACTGGGTATATTTATAGTTCTTGACTTGTAAATTCAACTTATCCTTCAATTAAAGTTCTTATATTTATATTAAAAAAAAGAAAGGTCTTATCAAATCAAAATGTCAAAGAAAAATCGTGATGTAAAAGAAAATTTGATTCCAAAAAGTCTAATATGTGAAAGTTAAAATGACTAGTGTTGTAGTTGGTGTTTAAATTATATGGAACAAGAGAGATAATGAGATTTTTTTCTATAATGAGCTGCAATTATTTAATTGAATTTAAAAATAATGACACTTCATTATGGGTAAAATAACATACGAAACATAGTAATGGTTAAACTTCACAAAATAAATAATATCAACTTACTTTTATTTACTTTTTTGTAAGTAATAATTATAATTATGTTACTAGATATCGTAACTATAGAATAACACAATATAATACTTTAACAAGAATGAAATTTATAATTTCTATTTATGGAAAGATATGTTGGATTACCAATGTATTAAAATTATTTTCACTTAACTATAAAGTTATTGTGCTATTTATATCGTATGCTATTTATCTAAAAAAATGTTGCAACTAATATACGAAACAAACTTTACATTTATTTGGAATTTAATTAATTTCAATTATGTACATAAAATCTATACTTCTAACTAAGAAATAACTTTAGTCAAAACATGAAGATCTTGTTTGGTTCAAGATTTTGATATTCTTTGATTAATAGTAGTATGTTTTAGATTAATAATACTCTTGTGCAATTTCTTTTGTTAGGATTAAGAGGTCTTAGATAGATGTTATGTTGAAATAAGAATAAAAAATATTAAATTCATATATCTACAAAAATAGTACTTTTATAAATATAATAATATATATTATTTATTGCTCTTACACTTTATATATAATATATAATTACATTAATATATATATATATATATAGTAATATGATATGTAATTAATTATCATTATATACTACTAATTCGATGTTAACTAAATTAAATAATAATAAATAATAATGATAAAATTAATATATGTTTGAAAAATATATAATCACTTTATAATAAACAGTTGATATTTTTGTTAAATTAAAATAATTAATTGAAAATTTTAGTTAAAATTTCGTTTTAAACTATTTAAAAAAATTGGAGGGAGAAGCTTGTTCCAACTTTCGGTTAGAACAAGCTACTCCCATTTTATATATTTCAAAGTATTTAACAACATTTAGTGCTTTGTCTTTTTTTTTGTATTTTTCTTCTATTTGATAATATTCATGAGATTAAGATATCATTCTTGTCTTTAATTATATACCAAATATGGCCAAAGAGTTTCGCAATAGGTTCATGCAATTAAGTCCTTCTTTACAAAATATTATGTTGTTTGTCATTGCACTAGAAGATTTTCGTATTGTTTTTAGTGCAACAAAAATAACTAAATATTTTTTTTATTACAAAGAAAAACTCATAAGATAATAAAAAGATTGAAAATAAAAAATATATAAATTTCATTATTCTTATCTAAAACAAAAGGAAGAAACTATTCTTTATCTAAAATAAACTTATTGCATATTCTCTTCAACCACACTCACAGCTCATTCCACATACTTTGTAGTTTTTTCCTTTGAATTCGATCGTTTTGAAGGCATGTGATTTTTTGGAAATATTAAAAAACATCGATAATTTATTTTTGCGAAACATAAAATTGAATAATTTTTTAGAATTACTAAAACTTATTACCAAAATAATTCTTTTGGAACCAAACAACGTTTACCAATAACTAAAATACTGTTGGGGTTGACGCATTTCAGCATTGTTGTTATTATTTTGGTTAATCATATATTATGGTAGACATATTATCAGAGTATATATATATATATATATATATATATATATATATTATTCCGAATTAGTTTATTTACTAATGGGTGCTCTTTGAACCCAACCAGTGAGAAGCAAAATGGGCCAACATAAAACATACAGCCCACGGGCCGTTGAGGGGAAGCCAACGGGCTTATATATTAGAATAAGTTAACAGTTCCAATAGCACAAACCCTAATAAGTCGCCGCCATTTGGACTTCATCAATCGTGCTATAAAGCACGCCAACTCCTCCTTCCCTTCTTCCATGGCCGCCCGTGTTCCACCGCTTCCATCGTCCTTCTGTGATCAAGCAACAATTTTTCTCTCATTCTTTTGTGTTTATTAATTTCTTTTCTGTTAATTGAGGGCCTAAATGATGAGCGCATAGATGAAAGCGATGCATCGAACCTCCAATGTTTGGTGCCATGATACAGCATTCATTTGAATAGGAAGATCTGATAGACCCTATTTTTATCTTCTCTTCTTTTCTTCTTTTTCTTTTGTAGAGGTTTTGATGCAAAAAAGAGAAGTTTTTGAATGCTTTGTTACTTTTATCTTGGCAGCAACGTAGATGATGAGAAAAATTGCAAAATACAGTTATCCCTGTCTGACAATAATCATGTGTGCTGATAACATTCAAATCTGATACTTTTGCTGCATGTTTCGTTCAGTGCATTAGTTTTTTGTTCCTCTTCTTCAGCATTGTTTTGCTATTTGCGTGCCATTCATGACTAGTGTTATTTCATTTGAATAGAAAGATCTGTATTTTTTCTTCTGTTTTATCCGAAGAAACTGGGATTTAATGTAAAAGGATGTTTTTTATTGTATCCTAATTTTGTCATAGTTTTCATTAGCATGCAACAATGTGGATGATGAGAAAACTACCAAATTACAGTTATCCCTGTCTGATAATAATAATTTGTGCTGATAAACTCAAGTCTGACACATTTTTGCTTCATTTTTTTCTTCATTATAAATTTTGTATCATCCAACTTTGTTTGCCAATTTTTTCACTGTTTTTGAGCCAGTGATGATTAATTTTGGTTGCCGAACGCATATTATAATGCAATGTCATGTTGAAAATTAAGAACTAGGACGGTCTGAGGCTCTTCTAATTGACATTTTTTTCTTGTTTTAGGTTATCAGCAGTTTCAGAGGTTTCCTGTTATGATATTTCATGTATATGGTTTTGGGAAAAAAATCTTTTTTAGTTATTAAACATTTTTTTCAAAATGTTGAATTGAAATCATGGACCAATCTTAGGGTATCATCAGTTCCAGAGGTTTCCTGTTATGATTTTTCATGTTATGGTTTTGAAAAAAAAATCTTTTTTAGTTATTGAACATTTTTTTTTCAAAATGTGGAATTGAAATCATGGACCAATCTTAGGGTATCAGCAGTTTCAGAGGGTTCCTGTTATGATATTTCATGTTATGGTTTTGGAAGAAAAAAAATCTTTTTTTTTATATTTAACAGTTTATTTCAGAATTTTGAATTGAAATAATGGACCAATCTTAGCGTATCAGAAGTTTCAGAGGTTTCCTGTTATGATTTTTCATGTTATGGTTTTGGAATTTTTTTTAGATTTAACAGTTTATGTCAGAATGTTGAATTGAAATCATGGTCCAATCTTATTACCAAGAGTCCTTTTCAAGAAAACAAAGGAGGAGCTGGTTGATGCAGAAGACTGGAATGATTGCAGAAGATATGGAGATTAGTGTCAACACGGCAAAGTCTATTAACTTAGGGTTGAAGTTGTTATTCTGTGAACTACTTGTAATATTGACAAGTTTCGTTCTTATGTCATTCGATCATAGACTCTTCTCGCTGTATTATTAGTTTATTATAATGAAATTGTTCTCTGTTATTTGATCAATCAAATCTAAATTTTTATTACTATTCAATTATTTTATTCATCATGTAGCAATATGATTTTTTAATGCCTTTTCATTGCTTTTCCGATTAATTTGGGTAGTAGCGAGGTTCATAGAGAAATTATCTTGTTATCTCTTATGCTTTAAAAAGTAAAAAACTGATCTCTTATATGCGAAGATTTCGATTTTTTTTTTTATAAAAGTTTATTCGCTTTCCTTTTTTAAAATGCGCCAAAATAATTTTTTTGTATAAGATAATTTAAGTAAATTATCAGTTATTTATTTTAAAATTTTCGGGACCTTGCCCTTTTGATTATTAAATTATTATTGTATTGGTAGTGAGGATAGTAATTATGTAAGATGTCTTTAAAGATTATCAACAAAATAATTTTTCAATGAAAATCTTAAAATAGTTATATTCTATTATGAGGTAACTATGTTCAACATTATGATTAATAATATAAATTTTATAGAGGATAGGGAGTGTGCAGCACACTTGTGTGTTGCACATCTTAAATTTTTATTTAATATATTATATTTTTATTTTTACTTACATCTAGACCGTTGAATAAAAAAATAATAAAATAAAAATAATGACTCAATTTTTAAATGATCGGATGAAATTCAACGGCTAACATATTAAGTAAATTATTTAAAAATAAGAAAATAAATTTTATTTAATATTTAAAAACTAATTTAGTGCGCTACTCGATGTGCTACATATAAGTGCACAATATATTCCTTTCTCCCAATTTTATATTGTCCAAACTCAGCTCTTTATTTTACTCTTTTGTTTATATAAAGTAATATACTAATAAAGTTCAATCTTTTTGTAATTTGTTATTTAATAATTTAAATTATAATTCATATCATTAATATTTACCAAGTTTTATTAATACTTTATAAAATGAGAATTTACTTTAGAGATGATCTAAAGTATCAGTTAGTAGAAATAAAAATATACCGAAAGGCCCTTAGTGATTTGAGAACATAATTATAGCTTGAAATATAAATCAAGAGAATTTTATGTAACATAGACAAGATCAACATTTTAACTACAAGTGCAGAGCACATAACAAGTGCTTGATGAAGTCTTTTTCCTACCATTCTCATGCAAGATGCGCTGAATAGCAGTCTGGTTACATTTGAACGCATCTTTGTACATTTAACATAAACAAGATCAACAAATGGAGCATCACAAAGCTCAACCATTTTCCAACAAGATCACGGCTAATACGCTGTCTCTGTAACAATACTTTTACACGGGAACATAATACAATCGATAGAGATATTCAAGACCGCTATTCTGATACCTTGCTACAGCTTGATTTTGCCTTCATTTGATTGTGATATAGCGGTTTGTTCCATGCTTAGCCCAATGATCCTTGAGGTCCACAGGCAGGGATAGATCATGGCCATCTGCGGCTAACCTGCTGAGAAGCTTTTTAAATGCACTGCCGCTCATCTTGCGACCTCCAACCCGAGCATGACGCTTGTTAGGCATCTGTGGTAGTGGGTACATGGAGAGCGTCATTGTGCAGCATGCCGACTGCCAGCCCCCATTCCCCCACTTGTAGCACTGTTGGTATTTTCCTGTGCATGAGCACACCGGGGAGGGCATCATAGATTCATCGAATGTAACCTCATTGAGGCCCAGGTCTTGAGTCTTCCATTGCTGATGTTTTGAGACAGAAACCTGCTTGTTTAGGTCTTCTCCCACCCCAACTTGGGTCCTCCAATCACCTGTTGCTTTGGCAATTGTGACCTGCTTGTTCAGATTGTCATTACCACCCTTTTTACTCTTCCGAGGAGCCTTCGATGGATTCTTCAATGCTGAAGGCTGTGCTTTAGTGTCTTTCCTTGGTCTTTTAGTCTTTGGGGACTTCACTCCATTCTCTGAGGTTGTTGGCATATGGAAACCCTCATATTGTGTCTCTCTGGTAGGGTTGTACGCCGCATCTGTCAACTGAGACGGTTGAGGGTGGAGGTGCTGAAGGTGATGTTGCTGCTGGTGGTAAACATGTTTTGTTCGACGCTGGGCTCCAGGTCCAGGTCCACAGTTAGGACACCCACCATTCTCACGAGCATATTCAAGGGCCCCAATAGCATTGTCACGTTCCATGATGGCAGTGTTCCGCTCAGCAATAGCAGAATCTCTTTGGAGAATTGCCATATCTCGCTCAACTATAGCAGCTTTCTTCTCAGCTAGAGCCAAGTCGCGTTCTTGGAAAGCTTTATCTCGCTCAGCCACAATCAGTTTTACAGATTGGTTTTCCTTTAAGTGATGCTGGGTCCCCATCCACTAAGCGTAACATAAGAAAAGGGTAAGATCGCAGCAAAATCAGAACTGCAGATTTGCTTGACATAAAAAATGTAGCTCTCATAATTTGATAAAAACTCATGCTTGTAATAATCATGTGGAACATTGTTCATAAATTCACACTAATTGTTTCAAATGTCAGGTAAAGTAGTGTAAAAGGTTGACAGCTAAGCAACCTTTGGTACAGAAGAAGTTCCTAATTTCTTCACAAAGTACAGATATTACATGCTTTAACAGTTTTTTTTCAAAAACTTAACAAATCTAAGGGCATATCTTGAATCTTCAACTGTTGGTTGTGCTATTTTGTTGCATGTAGGAAATAGGAATATTGTTTCAAGTGTCATTTTTTTCGTAAAAGGGAAATTCTAAAATAACACAAGGAAAAATTGAGAACAGTTCAACATAAGGAAATGCATACCAAGAAAATTTTGAAGCACCACATGGGACCGACCTCTAGAACCCAAAGCAGACAATAGCTTGGCGAGTATTGAGTCTCTAAGGGGAATGGGCCTTTGCACTACTCTGATACAAGATGCGTTTTAAAATCATATGAGCGAAGACCCAAAGATAGCAATATCTTGGTGGGCGAGGATGTTACATGTGGTATCAAAGCCGCTTCACGCGGGCCGTTATGCCATGATGGGAGACTGCTCAACAAGGACGTTGAGTCCCCTAAAGGGGAATGGGGAATTATGCAAAACACATGCCTCGGGTTAGTCCACTTGGACAAGTCATGAGAAAGATGTTGGGTATATATGTGGATATGACTTGGACTTGTCAAAACGCATTAAAAAGCCATGAGGAGCTAAGTGCTACATCGTGAGTGCACGATGGGAGCCACCTCTAGAATTCAAAGCGGACAATATCTTGACATATCAAGATGTTACAAGTAACAACATTACACCTCCTCGCATAATGGGTAAAAAAAACAAAAGTCCAGTTGCCTTCAATGTACATGGTTTAAAACATAATTATCAACTCTTAACAAACTTGTTGTATGTTTATCACCATCCATGGACAATTGAAGTCTTTTCTTAGTATCCTTGTTAGCATTTGAAAATATACTTTAATATAAACATTTCAGATACATGTTATCTCGACTTCATCATTCACCTTGTCATGGCCCTAGTGTCTCCACTTCTAATCACCAAATGCAGCCTACATGCTATCCTATCTATTTATATGATATTTCATATCACTAAAGTTGAATTCCTTCCGGAAATAATCTTAGGACAAACATATATACACTATATTCAGACTCCCTACAAAAAATAGAAAGGAACATAATATTGAGACATTAATAATTTAATAATTTACTAGAATTAGAAGGCACTGCTATTAAGAAATGTTGCATAGTGTGTTTCATATCAATTGTTTGACAGAAAATGATCTGTAACCATCACTACATGACAAAGCATGCTAAAGCTGCAGGACTCGATTTTGATAGGAACCACAGTTCAAGTCAGTTTGAACTCCATGAATCTAAAGTAGAGTGAGGATAATTCAATGTCTACTACACATAAAAACATGTTCTATATTTAGCTTGACCCGGGATCAGATTGCATAGCTTGTTGAATGATATAAGGTTTGACAATGATTTAAATACTTCCTTTATGGCTAAATCCACTTCTCAAGCCATAGGTTCAAATATTAGGTGCCTTTACTGCCCTTGAAACTGCATCTTCAGTCAAAGAAATCGTGAAACCACAATCTATAGTTGTTTTTTTCTTTTGAAGAATGAAAACACAGTCAACAGTTGCATCTCCACATGGACAAACTTCCAACCACGTTAATTAAAGGTTTTATGCTGTCAATATTTGGTCAGCATATTTATACTAAGATGACAAACACATAGGAGAACATTCATAATTTCGATCAAGGATCAGAGTTAATGATTTTTTAGATCAATAATGCCATCACTTTATTGCAAATTTGGAGATAAATGTCGTGGAATCCAACAAGTGTTTCTTAATCAATCTGCATACCAAACAAGTTGTAACAAGGCAACTTCACTATCTTTGCCATCTCATTGTCATCCAATACCATAGAATGAATGAATGAAAGGAAAGAGAGGGGGGCACATATAACTAATACCTGGGCTTGGATTGATTTGTATTGATCAATCTTGTGCCTCTCGTTCTCCCTTTGCCCACCGTCATCCATCATAACAATTCAGTTGGCGAGATATCTGTTTAGTAATAAAGGTATGTGCATTTACTCAGAGAAAGAAGATATTTTTTTCTCTAGAGGAGAGAGAGAGAGGATTATAAATTACTTACCACGTGAAAATGATATAACAAGACCACAAGAAGGTAGCTCTAGATAATCACCCAGATCTTCAACATTTTGACAAGAATAATTGCCTGATATCCTCCGCTAAGCTGGAAACAAAAAATGAAACGCTTAAGAATTTCACTAGTTACAGCCAATGTTGTCACAATTGAACCTGACATCAAACGCAAGAGGCTTCTGGTTCAGAATGAACCAACTAAACTAGATGGTCAGACCAACCCATAACAAAATATGCATTAAACCAATACACATGACAGTACATATTTCTCAAATCTTGATCATGATCTCATAACAATACTTTCGAGTCTCGAACTCCAAAGTAATGCTTAATAACCATAATCACATACAAGTTCTAATAAAATAAAATCATAAGACAACTGCTAACAAATTTTACCAACAGCATTGCTTCTAAAAATTGACTGAAATTCACCGGAATTATTTTCAGCTGATGCCATATCCTACAAAACAAGCTTAAAATCCTAGAAGAAAACAATCCATAAATTAGGAAAAAGAAAATTCCATGCTACCACAATGATAACATGCTAACAGAAGATTAGAAAATGATACATATGATATAACTATCACACTGATATATGGTAACATGTCACTAATGTAGTATGTAAAAACAAGTTTTACTGCGTTAAATTCAGAAGAGACTTGCCGGGTTAAGAGTGAACACGGCACATGCAAAAAGAAATAGAGTTGGATCGAGGAAAAAAAAAGACAAAAAATATAGTCCTCATATTGCAGAACATGCAAAGGGACTTTATCTTTCGCTCCTCATTTCATTTATGAATGTTGTTGGACTATGATAGTGTGATTCAACTATGTGTATGATCCCTAAAAATAATATTTGTTACATATATGGAACTGAAACATTGATGTCAGTCTCCAAATAAGCCAGTCAATAAGAGTAGTAGCCTTACCCTGATACATTAACTGAAACAAAGTCCTACTCCAGATTCCGTTTTACTTGAGACTATATGCCCTCAGCATCCTATGACATAGTATTACAACTTGTAACACTTTGCTTTTTAATGTATCGCCCAGTGCACTTATTCTGCTGAACAAAGCAAAGAAAAAAAAAGAATATGTTTTTAATGCATTTCCAGTAAACTTATTTCCAACCCTCCCATCTTTTTTCCTCATTTTCCTTCTCTAATCCCACATTGTTCAAGCAAAAGATGCCGAGAATTTAATTATTAAGGATCAGGCCTAAAATTTATCAGCTTATATACTAAAAATAATGCATTTCCAGCAGCACAGCACTGGGAACGGCTTCACTAATTTAGCAGATATAAACGCCAGAAATGGTGAATGCAAGAAAAAAACTGAGCTGAACTATAAAAATAATAAGCAGTTCATATGTGGCGCCTGCGCCTGCGCGGGGACCAGAACCGTGCTCCGGCAGCTGCAGCTGCGGCCTGCGTTCACGCAGCTAAGGCGTCCGCGTGGGCGCAGCCTGCGCGAGCGCCGGCGATCCTCGCGCGGAGCAGGTGGCGGAGAGGGAGAAGTGAAGAATACCGGAGAGAGAAGACGATCGGACTTCGCCGGGAGTCGCCGTCGCCGTCTGCAAGTGAGGATTTTTGGGGGACTCGATTAGGGCACACGATTTTTTTTTTACTTGGGAGTTTTAGACTTTGGCATGCCGTTTTTTTTTTTCTTTTCTTTTCTCTCTTTTTTTGGCTTCTATTTTAATTTTGTTTTTTTAGGTTGAACCGGTCGATCTTTTGAACCGGCCGGTCTAAACATCCATTTGACCGGTTTCTACCAATCACCAATCAAAATTTTCCTACCAAAGTCAATCTCACATTTCTCTTGTATCGTACTAAGAAGAAATAGTTTAACTACATTTTTAAAATAAATTTAATGAATATGCATTTTACTTAAGTAAATACATCATATTTCTTACTTTTTTGAGATCATTAAGTGGAAAAAATAATTTATTTAAAATTATATTTTTATTTTTTAAAATCATAAAATTTAATTTAAAAAGGATAAAGACACTCACACACGATATATCTTGAGTATATCTTTATTGAATTTATTTAATAAAAAACCATTTCTTTCGGGAATTAAAAAAAAGAATTGGGTTTCACAAAGAAAGCTACATTTTTGTCGTATATTTTATTTTCAACAACCATGGCTTTATTGGGCTTCTCACATTGTTGGGCCTGTATTTGGGCTAAAATTTTAATTCCTCAGTTAAATTTGTTCATCTCAATATTTATCTGCAAATTAATTAAAATGAGTGACATTATTAGAGATTAATAAAGGTTTGATTTTTTATTTTCGGAAACTCAAACTCTTTTTTGTGTTAAAAAATTCACGGAGTTTGGTTCTAATAAATTATAAAAATCTTTGCTTTGTTTGAAAAAAATAAATATGAAACGTTTGGACCAATCAACTCAGCTCGTGACTATGATTTCTTATCAAAGTACTCAAAGAAAAAAAGATGTGGAATCCATTATTTTCAATTCAAAAGCTGTTTATCATCACTTGTTCTATCACTTACAATATGTTTTTTTTCGATTATAAAGAGAGGCCCATGACCTGGTACAAAGAAATGAAAGATTGAAAATAAAAGAGTACATAAGTTCCACGGGTAGATTTTGAACTCGAGGCCTCTTGGTACTCAAGTCGAGGGGTGAGCCACTGCACTACGCCATTGTTCCGTCGCTTAATTCAACATTTCACGTTCGTATTGGAACACCTGCCATTTCTTTAATCAGATCATCAAATGTTAGTGAAAACAACAATTTCTACTTTGATGCTTTCTTCATTATGATTGATTTTGTTAACTTTAGTTTAGTTCTTATTTTTCTGTTTCCAAAACGTTTCAGAGGCACAGATGCTGCCAGTACATGTACATATCCTGCAAAAATCTGTCACCTTAATAATTGGATCTGAGCCATCAAAGGCTTTAAAGGCCTACTGACAAAACTTTATTCCTGCAAACTCTTCAGTAATACATGTAGTTCAGATAAAAAAAAATGGGACCTCCAAGGAAAAATGCAGCAATGATACACATATTCCTATATATGTTGATCTTTTTACTAATGAATCTGATTACTTTTTTGCATTGCAGTCAATGAGCATTTCAGGTTTAACACACGGCTAACAAGCAAATCCTTGTATATGAATGCTGGCATCTTCCATTAAAGCTAATGGATAGATGTGTTCTAAAAGCTGATTTCAGAGTTAATTGTTCTTCCCTGCTCCTGAGTGCTCTCAGTTTACAGCAGGGGCCATCTTCCTCATGTGCAAGTGTATCATGACTTCATGTACATTACTGCAGAGAGTAATCTCTTCTCCACATAACAAGCTGCAATGACCTGTACAGCTAAGGTCCCCCACTCACTGCTTGCAATGCAATCAGATTAATTTGCATGAACGTAGAGGATCAAAGAATTAAGCACAACATGAAACAGTAGATTCCCTGCACATTACATGCACCTAATCTATTGCATGTACCTCTGGTGGGACTGTGTGCAAGAATGGAGCCAACTCATTGGAGCTTAGAAGTGAGAAGATTTATAAGGTGGAGTTTGTTGGAGTTGACGAATACTTCAGAGTCTCTTGTTTCTCACATCGGATATGTTCACGTGAGTTTAGGAAAACTCGAGAATTACCCAGTGACATTTGACCCCTACACGCAGAAAGGAGAGGTTCGGAGGGCACCGCCCCCGACGAGGGTTCCGCTGATCGGGGGGAGGTTCGAAGGTTCGAGGGTTCGAGGGCAGTGCCCCCGAAACCTAAACGAGTTTGAGTTCTTAATTAAGTTGGCCCGTACGTATGATGCGAATTAAGAGATTCTCTATTGTTAGGGTTTTGAACTCGTATATATATATATTATTCTTATTTCAGACGTGATGTTGAGCGATTATAACGAAAAATAATAATAGTGAAATCTCTTCGTAGGATATAACCCTATATTAAGAATGAACTTAAGTAAATCTGTGTGTGTCATTTATTTTTTTGGATTTTTTCTCCGTGATCTTCTATTTATATTCTCAAATTTCCATTCACAGTTTGTGTGACTAATGTCAGCACCCCCGGGGGTGTTTAACTAACTGCACACCATCTTCATCATCATGGAAGGCCCTTGTTCCATTTTTCTGCAATCAAAGTCCCTGATCGAAGTGGAACGCCTACGCATCGGCATCATTGATGATTCCACCCATTTGTCCTACAGATACATGATCTCTCGCCTTTCCACTCCATCCTCATTCACACCATTCCCCCTCTTGCTACATTGCTGCCACTGCCATGCATGACAGGAAGAAAAGAAAAGATGATGAAACAGAGAAATAAGAAAAGGGAAAAAAGTGCAGTAGAAATGTCCATTCGATCTCCTTGCTGTTCAATGATTCATTCATTCGTAGGCGCAAAAATTAAGCATGCTCGTGTGTCACGTTGGAATGCAATACTACTTTTTTTTTTCTTTCAAATGTGTTCATAATTTGATACTATGGGAAAGGTTGTTAAGATCGAGATCTTACTTAAGATCGAAAGAGGATTGCAAGATCGACGATTGGATAATGATCGTTTGATTTTGTGAAAGATCTTACGAAGATCGTAAAGATCCTACGAATTAGATCGATAGGGGACTAAATATAGGAAAATCGTAAGACGGATCATAAAAGATCGATATCTTGACAATCTTGACTATGGGTTCAAGGAACGTCAAGCACCTTATGCATTAGAGAGTTTTTTTCTTTATTTTTTTAATTTTTTATTAATAATTATTTAAAAAATAATTAAAACTATCGATAATAATTGTATGTATCATTTTTCAATTTTGAGAATTTATAAGCAGTAATAAACTTTATAATGGATATAGCTATTTTTTATTATCTACTGTGCTGCAGCTCCATTTTTTTTAACATTATTGAGAATAGTTTGTGCAAATTTTAGTAAAAGTTATTTAAACAAGTAATAATAAGGCTACTTAATATTTGACATATTCATTAAACCAATGCTGCTACTATTGGATATTATTGCTTTTGGATATAATACAATATAGATATAGATAATAGAAGGGGAGCAATGTTTAGGCCATGGCCCTAAAAAGGGAGAAGATTAAAGGGTCACACCCCACGAGTTAGGAAGGAAAGAGAGGTGAGAAAAGTAGAGAACAAGTGTGCACCATGAACCAAGGTTGTTAAGATCGAGATTTTAAGTAAGATCGTAAGAGGGTCATAAGATCGAAAATCGTAAGATCGGGTCGAGGATCATAAGATACTACGAATTAATAAAATAATATATTTTAATATAAAATATATATATTTAAAATTTTTTTGCACTCAATTTTTAAATTAGACTTCAATAGATCTTAATTTGATCAATTTATAAGGAAAATCTATTGAACTCTATTTATATTCATTGTTATTATTAAAATTATAAAAAAATACTATTTTTAAATGATTAAATATTTATTTGAGATCGTATAGGATCGGATAAGATCGTAAGATCGTATGACATAAATTAAGATCTTATCTATAAGATCCTCACATTAAGATCGAGATCGATGAGAACCCTCAAGATCGTAAAATCGTAAGATCTTAAAATCTAGATAAAGATCTTGACAACCATGCTATGAACCATTCACCCATCCCTCCCTCTCTCCACATCCCTTTTGAAGTGTGCATTAACACTATACCAAAAAAAATTTATTCTTTTTCTCAGTATAAATTGTAATATTTAAAAATCCAATGGTCATGAATTATTACACTTGAGAGATGAATGCAAAGGTATCTTCCGATTTTATTTTTGGATAAGATTTCATAAATAGTTCACACGAATTAAATTCAAACTTTTTTGGTAAGAAAAGATAATATTATATTATTATCAAATGCGAGCTTTCTTTATGTGTTTTTTCTTTTAAAAAGTGACACAAATTAAGTGAAGATTTAACTATCACGAATTAAAACATAATAATACACCCCAAATTGTACATGGAGAAAAATGTCTCAAGCATTTCACTAGAAGAGATTGACTAAACTTTTCTACGACGTATATATTTTTTTAAATGGTTTAAATTCATAAATTTTAAGTTTGAACGATGAATTATTAATTTTAGCAAATATACATACTTGCATTCTGTCGAATAATTTATATCTATACAAACGGCTTCAATCAAATAATGAAGCTATGCACTATTTATGATTCATAATGATGCGTACTAAGCTCAATTTGGAGAATACTCGTTATTGTTAGAGGAGAAATTGGTGCTTGATCATGTTGACAATGAACCCAAACTTCTCCTAAGAACAACAGTAATAACATTATGATCAAAGAATCTATGATGGAGACGTTGACAAGAATTAGAAACTTCTCCTAAGAAGAAGAATGATAACAACACCAAATCTTTTTGATATGATGGAAGTTAGATAATGTTTTTTCTTGCTAACAAAGTTTGTATAAAAAATAACTAAAAAACTTTATTTTGAGCGTCATCTACTTATGTTACAAATACTACCACGCGGGATCACATAAACATGCTTTCTTTTTCTAATTACAAATTTAGAGAACCAACGCGCATGCACCATTTCAACACACACACAAATATAATCATATAAGTAAAAAAAAAATCAATGTGTGAATTTTAGCAGTTAAGTAAAAATAAATAATACATCCTCTCACCTTGATTTCTCAATGACCCTATTTGAATGCGAAAATTAGAATCAAAATCATTCCTAGTTCTCGTTGATTTTGATAAAAATGAAAAAAAATTAATCATTATCAGAACTTAATTATGATCAAAGTCTCACGTGACCAAAACCAAGTGTAAATTAGTTAAAAAAAAAATTGAAACCTAAGTTTGTTCCAACTTCATGTTGGAACTAACTTACTTTTTTTCTTTTTTTTATTTGATGATCTAATATTTAAAAAAATGATTATAACTTTAATAACATATCAATAAATTATATTTTTAGTTTAAAATATTAATACTAAAATCAATTATATTAATAACTTATATTATTATGCTTATAAATAACAATTATTTTTTTTTTAAAAAAAATATTCATACAGTATTTCAGAAGCACAGTATTCATCGTACACTCTGATAGTCAATTGGTTAATTCAACATACTTAGTGTTGAACTTTGAAATAAAAAAAAAATTAAATCAAACTCTAAGGTTAGGAAGTGTTAGTCTTTACCCTATCATATTAGATTAGTTTGTGTTAACGGGAAAAAAATCCGGTTCGTATGCGCTCTTCGGGCCCGTTTGGACACCAAGAACAAGTGAGAACAGATGCTTGTTCTCACTTTTTTAACCAAACGGCCATTTTTTCATGTGCATGGGTCCCACAACATTTATTGCAGATAGATATTAAATTGTGAGAGCAGTGTGTTCTTGCTCTCATCAAGAACATGGTGCTCTCGATATTGGAACAAAGTCAGGGTCTGTTGCTCTTGTCCCTGGAGCAAGAAAAATGTAGCCAAACATGCTCTTCATTTCTGTCATTTTGAACTGTACTTCTGCATGTTTGATTATTATTTTTTGTGTGTAATATATGATTATTTTATTAATCATTTGGG
>LTAE01000090.1:3613-15611 GCA_001647135.1 Pontederia paniculata | reverse complement strand
CTTGATAATTTGATTGCACAGAGCCTCCCTACGGTTGCACACTTCATGGCTACGGTTTGGAGATGCATGGCTACGACCTGGTGGTCTCTATTTTTGGTTGAACCTTCTCCTAAACCTTCTAAACTCATGTTGAAGTCGGTTGACCTCTCCAACCCTTCGAAATCCTGCAAGAATCATTCCGACTTTGAGTAGATAATAATTCTTCGAGGAATTGATATAAAATAACTTGAATCATGTGATAATGCTATGAAATAAGTAACTTAGGCTAATCATAGGTATGCATTTATCACACTTATCAGAATGATATGAGAGCTTTAAGTCACAAAAGCTCACTTGTAGCAGTGGCAAGAACACGATATTCAGTTTCAGCAAATGATCTAAAAATAGTGTGTTGCTTTTAAGATTTTTATGAGACCAGACTTTCTCCAATAGTCACAAAATATCTACTAGTGGATCGTCTAGTGATGAGACAACTAGCCCAACCAGAATCATTGAAACCAACTAGATTCAAAGAAGTAGGCTGCGAATATTTCAGCATCTGGACTAGATTTTAAATAGCGTAAAACTCGAATAACAGCATCCCAATATCGTTTTGACGAAGCTCGTGCATGAATTGAGAAAGTGTATGAACTGAATAATATTTCAATCGAATGATAGTCAAGTAGGTAAGTCATCCAACAAGCCAACGATATTGTCATGGATCATGAAGTAAATCACCACCATTAATAACCAATTGATGTCTTTGTTCCATTAGGAAGGTAACAGACTTAAATCTATCATTCTACATTCGGAGAGGATGTCCAAAGTATATTTTATTGACATAAAAAAGACTAGAATTCATACGAAATACGTCAATCCCTAAAAACTATCGAAGATGCCTAATAGCGTAAGTCCTTCAGATGGAAACAAGAATGAAGATATCTTTTAAACATTGTACAATATAAAGAATTATTGCCAACAAGAAGAAGATCATCAACATATAACTGTAGAGCAAAAAATATAAAGCCTCGCGAAAAAGTAAATAATGAATAGTTAGCATTAGATTGCCGAAATTCATAAGCAATCAAAGCATTTGCAAGCTTGGAGAATCAATCCATTAAAGCTTGGGGTAAACCATAAAGTGATTTATGAAGATGAGAAATAAGATTATGTGCATCACAAGAATAACCTGCTAGCAATTACATATAAACTTACTCGTGAAGCTCACCACACAAGACATTATGCACATCCATTTGTTGGATTTTCTAATTTTGAGGAATAGCTACTCTGAGAAGACAACACACTGCAACCGGTTTAGTGACATGAGCGAATGTCTCATGATAATATACTCCTTTTAATTCGAGTGAATTCTTTGGCAACGAGGCGAGCCTTATATCGCTGATACTAGCATCTGCATTTCGTTGAATTTTAAACTCCCACCTGCATCCAATAGGACGGTTGGTAGGAGGAAGTGACTGAAACGTCCAAGTGCGATTAGCCTCTAAGGCATAATCAATAAACATGGCAGTACACCATTGGGTCTTGCAAGGCTTCACGATGATCTCATGGCTCATGATCAATATCTAACACATGAGGGAAAGTGTTAAGAATATAAATATAAATATATTGTGCTTCCTATCGGCTTAAACTTTTAAGATTATTGGTAGCACATCTAATTTAATATGGTATCAGAGTCGGAGGTAGTTAAAACCTGTCGTTCGTATTAAAAGTTAATTTTCTCCCTTTATTGTCCATGTGCTGGGCCTTGGGCTATATCCAAATTGTCAGCGACCCACACTTGAAAAGAAGTATTAAAAATATGGCTCTTTGTGTCGTCTTAAATTTTTAGGATTGTTAGTTGCACATCTAATTTAATATTTCTTAATTTATTATATCTATAATGAATTATTCTGAATTTTGAGATAATTTTAATTTGACATAATTATAAATTTAAAATATAAATGATTATAATTGAAAATTCTGTTATAATTTATATTTATAGAAGTTATTTTTTTATTTGGATAGACATGAATAATTTTTTTTTAAAAAAATAAATTATTGTTTGATCGAAATGAAAAATTTAATGTAAGTATTTATTTAGAATAAATATTATATATTAATAAATAAATAATTAAGTGAAGCATAAGTAAAATTTAAAATGATTTTATTTGTTTTTTCCTTTTACTTTTTATTTTTTATGTAAGCGCGCTTCCAAATATTCAGCATAAATTCTAATACAATAATGACAATGAATTGCACCAGTCAAATTTACATCTAATGAAAGAGAAACAAAATTGTGTTTGTCAAATACGTGTGCGTGTTTTCTCTTACCAATATATCAATCAACCAACTCTAAACGTGCATTGCCATGGGTAACAATTTGACCGCATTCAGATGTAAGTGCGAATAGTTTACAACTTTTGGCCCCGCTTTCACTGCCAGCGTATTATTCATGGATTAATTTTTTTTAATTCAAAAATTAATCTCATGCCATTAATCCATCAGGAGAGGTAAAATAATTTTCTCTCTATTTTTCTATTCTTCGTTCAAACAATGGGACCCACTGAATAAAAAACTATGACAATTAAACGTAAATAATAAGATCATAATCTACGTCTTATTTTTCAACCAAACGCATTTAAACACAAAATTTCAGAATAAATTAATTAAATAAAAAAAAATAATTAAATATCTTAATTAGATGGATGTTCAAAAAGATTTTTAAAACTAAAAAATATTTTATTTGATTAAATGATAAAAAAATTTATTTTCTAAAAATTTATAATAATATATTATTATTTAAAATCTATTAGTAAATAATACAAACATATTTTAAAATAAATTTATAAAATAATACTAAATTAATCTTATTTATAAAATTTAAGTAGTAATCTGTTTTAAATGAAGAATTACTTTTTTCTTATCTCATGCCCTAGACTTGAAAATTACAATTTCATAATTATAATAATTTATTATTATTTAAAATTTTTAACATAAATTGATAAAAACATCAATAGTATAATATATATATATATATAATATTATTATTTACCAGTATATAATAAATAATATACTTATATATACTAATACTAAAATAATAAAGATATAGACTCAAAAATAGGTGAACTTACGGTTAGGCCTATGCAAAAAAAAAGAAAAAAATATGTTGATTCTGTTAAGAACCAGCTGAGTATTTTATAAGGCAAAAATTCAACTTTAGAACCAATTTTCGTCATTATTTTTTTTCCTGATGGATGTTTAATAGAATCGATGAGAATTAGGACTAATTCTATCCCTAACTCTCATGTCCAAATAGGATAATTAGTTATATCTTCTCCACCTTTGATTTTATATCATACTTTGCAATACGGTTTGCCTCATCTGTCACATTGAGAGAAAAACTAGGGACACAATTAGATCTAAATAAATATTTAACTTAAATTTAGAAATTAAATTGAACTTTAGACAGTCGATAATATATTTTAGAATTTTTTTCCCGACATTACAAAAGAAATACAAGTCGACAGAATAGAAATTTAATTAAAATAAAGTCTTAAAAAATAAATGAGGTATATATAAAGAATCTTTTCGAGAATGAACTTTTTGATCTTCAAACAAATACAACAATAGATGATTGGTGTAATTTATGATTAAATGACGAAAACCATAACAACATTATTTTTTTAATAATTTTTATCAATTATCTTTCATTCAAATCTACTATTTAACTTTTAATTTATAATATGAATATCCTTCAATTTTAAATTTGTAACGAAAATGTTCCTTTACATATTATAGGGAGTCGTTTATACTACTATTTTTTGTCATCTTATTTTTTTTAATATTTTAACAAATTATGTATTTTTATGTCATATTATAGTATACTAATTTTAAGTATTTGTGTGATTTGCAATTATTACTAACTTGACTATTATGTAACTAGATTTTATAAAACTTGATTTAACATCCAAAAACTAAATTTATAAAAGTTTCAATTGTTATAAATTGACTATTATGTAACTAGATTCTATAAAACTTGATTTAACATTCAAAATCAAAATTTTATAAAGAACTCGAGTCGGTAAAAAAAATCAACTCAATTCAAACTTACATAAACTCATTCGATTTATATTTTTAGATTTGAACTTCAAAATTCATATTGCAAACACGAGAAATAAAATACTTTTATTTTAAACCATCTATATAAGGATATCAATAGTTTAATATATATTTTACACTAAATTAATTTGATATTATGAATAATTAATTGATAATTTGAAGTTTTAAATATTTTGAAATTTTGATCGATTCTAAATATTTTTCTACCAAGATTTTTTATTATATTTTTTTAAAAAATAAAGTCTTTATCATATTATTATATTATAATATGATATGAAAATATATAATTTTTAAAATATAAAAAAAATAAAATGACATAAGTAATAGTAGTGAACTTCTTATAAAAGGCAAAAGATTAATTTCGTTACGAGCTTAAATTTGGAGGATACTTTTATTACAAATTAAAGTTTTTGGGAGTGGCCTTAGTGTCACTCCCAAAATTTTAATGTCACTTCTTTTTACCAAATTTATCCTTATTTATTCTATACTATTAAGCAACTTCATTAACTTCTCATAAACTTGGCATATTCCCAAATAGATTAATAATGTTATATATTTAATACCAATCAAAATTTTTATTTACTATTTATTTACTTCATTATAATTAATTATTATATATTTATTTATATAATTTCTTATCAATATATTATAATATTTTTTCCTATTAATACCACACATTTTTTATGAACAAATATATTGTTTTATTACTATTTATTTGTTTTATTACACCTATGTATTTATCATTATAATATATTATTTATATGAGTGATTTTAATGTGATCTAATATAGATATCAAATTTTAGATATCTTAAAAAGTAACGTGAATATATTTTGATTAATATATGCGGTAATATTTTTGAAAAAATAAAAATAAGATAAAAAAAATTATTGAGAAGATGTAATGTATGATTAATGAATATTTACATCCTATACTTTATTTGATAAAAAAATGTAATGTACTTCTAGTAAAAGAAATTATATTACGTACTCGTAAAAAAATGTATGGTATTAATAAAAAAGATATTATAATGTATGTCTATATATGTAATATTAAATAATTAGTTATAATGAAGTAAATAAATAATAGTACTTTTTTTATAAAAAATCTGGTTAGTATTAAAAGGGATAAAGTATTACTCTATATGATTGACTTTATTGAGAATTGATATTTTTTTAAGAAGAATTAATTAAGTTATTTATTAATATAAAATAAAGAGGGGGTAAAGATGGATAAGAGGGAGTGACATTAAAATTTAAGAAAGCACCCTCCAACTAATACTAAAGTTGAAAATAGTTAATAAAAAGTAATCATCAATTTTTGTTCACTGTATGTGTTCCTCTTTTGATTATTTATTTTACAGGTAACAAATAGATGGAGTAACCCATGCAGCAGTGATTGACACACAATTAACTCAACAGTGCAAACAGCTAAATACATTAGTAAACCATTCTTTGAAGGCGAAGACTCCACTGCGTGTTCTTTATACTCTTCGACATGTCCTCCACGCCCCCATCGTTCACTCTTGAAGAATGGTGTCTGTGTGTTCTTGAGAGAGAGAGAAGATCGATCAGAGCTAAAATTGAATGATAGTGTGAACCAAAGAACAAAAGTTAATTGATTAATAGTCTTCTTACATGTAGCTCTTTTATCTTAATTTGAAATTTTATTTGTCCACAAATTTGTTTTTTTTTATTTTAAAGTAAAAAAATCATTTCCAATGTAAGATGGAGAAAGGGAATTTACTTAATATTTTTGCTAAGTAGACTATCTAGCGGTGATTTACACCGTCAGATTCATTTTTGACGATTCAAGATCAAAATTTTAAAATACATTTTAGACTTTTAAATTTGATCTTATACCATCAAAATTAAATCTGACGAGCTAGATTACCGCTAAATAGGTGCTAAATAATATACTTAGCAAAAGTGTTAAGTAGTTTCCCCAACCTTCATGTAAGATACAGAAGCTAATGAACTAACCATTTCGGGAGCATGATACTTGGTGAGGTCCTGACAATTGGCTCTTCTTCATCTTCGTCATCACCCTACGGCTATATCAAGACACCCAATAAATGAAGGAAATAAGCAAGAAAAAGGCCAGAGCCTTATATTTGCATAACAATTGTAGTTAACTTTACAAAAAGAAAAGAAGCTGAATGATGTATAGACATGATGACACATACCGGAATGGCGAACCAAAACTTCAAGAAAATGCGAACTAACTCCCACATGTTTAGCTTAGGACGATGACTGAAAATTGAAAGAAGAATGAAGGGCAAATCGACGAAATTGGGAAAATAGCAAACAATTAGCAATTTCCCACTTGATGCATTGTTCTCTAGATTGGGGTTACTAATACTCACTTTTTGTGGGATAAAGTTTTTTTTATGGATTGGAACTTATATATATTTTTATATTAGAAGAAATGAAGTATCTATTCCTTCTGTCTTATCTTTTGTAACACACAAGGGAAAATGCAATATTTGAATAATTCAAATGAGAGTAATAGATTGCATCTAGCTTACTTCTAATGATATATTTAACATAAACATATATTATATACATTGAATGGTACACATATAATCATGAATAATAAGCTATTAAAATAAAAACATATACATACATGTACTTCTTCATGTACATTATATGCTTTGTAAAAGTTATCGCATTGCCACCTTCAAAGAAAAGGCATCTTTGTTCCGAGCGTGCAAGGACGCATTCTTCAGGGCGACAAATATATGCATATAAAAGTAGGTTGACAATGGAAAGTCGCCACATTTATAAGATCAAAATAATCAAACGATCAGAAATACAAACCAATCCAAGTTCCAATTGTTTTCAGATTGATACCATGGAAACTTTCCTTTGTCAAATAGATAATGAAATGGTCGAACAATGAACAATAGACGAATTTCAATTTGATACCCTGCAAATGGCATTACAATTAATAAATATGTGAACATTTCGTAGAGCATTAGTGAAATAGTTGAATAATCCTTTGATGAACAACAAACAAAATTCAATTTGGTCACTATATTATGTGATCCTTATTACTCCAAAATCCTAACATCTCTAAAATACAGAGAGCATCAACGTGAACACGTTCACGGATCTAAAGATGGTACAGGAAGATAATGTAAAGTGCAAATTTTCTGAAGAACAGCTTGAGCTACAGAGAAGGAACATCCCTTGTGCCTTGTTTCCTCTACTCTGCTCTGGATTGACCTGCACGAGAAGAGAGGATGATGCCAACAATGAGGCCGTAAAGCGCCAATGCTTCAGCAAAGATGAGTATCAGGATCATTCCAACAAAGAGTTTGGGTTGCTGTGCGTTAGCCCTGAAAGAAAATAAAAGTAAAAGATCAATGATCTGCAAAAGGATATCATAAAAAGTGATAAAGATGCCTTCCATGCAAAAGAAAATATAATGGTTATGTAAAGAATCGCACAACGAGCATATTAAGTAGCAAAAGTGCTGAGTTTTCTTCTCTATTGGTTTCAGCATGCACATGGGTGTAAATAAAAAGCCAACAAAAATGTGGTAATTTTTACCTCAATACAAGGTTTCAAGCATTTTACAACAACCAAGACCTACATACAGATTGTCTATGTGGATAAATTAGAAGACAACCTTTTTCTTTTCTTTTCGCCAAATGTGCTTTATTTATAAAATAACATAATAACAAAAGATGTCAAATCCGAGTGAACAAAACCAGACAAGCTGACCCAATCTTTTCCCATTTTTTTATTGAGCCAGCTGGCCCAGTTCATAGAGTGAGTTGGATTGTTTAACTTCCAAACAAGTGGGTTGTTTTAAATGGTTGTTGAAAATAACTTACCCTAAATACCTTGGAAATAAATTGCTTTAAATGATCTTTGAAAATTACTTACTTTAAATGCTTCAAATTGATTTAATGATAACTGGAAATAACTTGCTTTAAATTGCTTTAATTGATCTTTGAAATTTGAAAAAAAACTTGCTTTAAATGATATAATTGTTTCAAATGAATGATCTTTGGAAATAGCTTGATGTTTTGTTTAAAATAAATGCCAATGAATAATATTCTCCATAATTAAGCACAAAAAAAAGGTCGACAATCCAACCTGACAGGTTGAATCTGGTCAGATCAGATCTAGGCACAAATTTCACAACACCCTTAGGCATGACCGTTGAAAAATTGTCAAAGATTAATTATTGTCTATCGCAAAAGATGAGAATTCGTCTAAACAATCATCATAGAAGAGTCAGGAGAGTTGTAGGATATGGGTTAATTCTTTTTGTTTGAGATAGGTCATTATTGTTCGTATTACCAAAGATGAGATTACTCTATCATCAAAATGAATATTTTAATAAAAATATCCATGTATATTGAACAAAACAACGTAACAATACCAGTAATTTTAGAAACTTTTGAGTAGAATATCAATTAGTTAGCAATCTTCTAAGACAATGCAGTAAGCATACTGTAAGTATACTTTTTTTTTTCTGGAGATCCATAAGTATCATTTTTGCATTAGTAGGCATCATGAATTTCATCTCCTGCGGTTTAACTGAAAGCATTAACTTGATGTGAAATGCAGAAAGTGACTAGATAGGCACGAGGCCACGCCATATCTAGATATCAACAGTGTTCCACATGAAAGTTGGACTAAAAAAGGATAAAGTTGCAACATAATACTATCGGGTATAACAACCTAAAACCTGATTAAGGTGTGTGATATAGTTTTCATTCCAGCTGTTAAAGCTCATGAAATAGTTCTCAGTTGAAGGTGCATGCACATGGATTACAAGGACAAAAAGCTCCAACTCTGAAGAATGAGAACACAGAAAACACATTACTTAAAATAACCCCCACCCATCCAACCTTTCATAACAAGGGTTAGAAAGAGTAATGACGAAACTGAATTTTTTCATCCTATGACACTTTATTGTAACTACATATATCTCTGATGCAATTATTATATATTTCTTCACCTGTCAATTTAATTTTTCAATTAACTAGCCTATGTTAACACAAGGCCACATCTACAAAAACATGTCCACCCGACAGAACTATATCATAATTTTGTTGTATTAAATGGTTACATGTGTACTTTACACTGTGGTAACATTACAATTTCAATCTTTATGAACACGGCCTAAACCAGACAAATACAAGTTTATCCTAAAAATCCTGAATTGAGGCATCGTGCAAACAACTAAAAGGCAACAAAAACGTTATCATATTTTTTTTTTGTCATGCTAGCAATGTGATAATCCATTTGTCATTCCTTTGGCTGTCGTCGTAACTCTATCTAATTCAGCAGAGGCGTTTACTTGTTCTTTTTTTTTTCTTTTTTGAAAGGGCGAATGCAAACCTATGCACTGAACTTAGAATGTGCATATAGATTTGAAATAAAAATGCAGACTTTACCGAGAAATAAAGCTTGAACCACATACTAACTTGGAAGAAACATATAGATCCGAAAAAACACCTCTACTGAACAGGAATAGTTGGGGAGTCGCAAGGCAAAGAAATAAGGAGGGGACTACCTGACGCCGGCATCGCCGACGATGCCGATGGCCATTCCTGCGGAGAGGCCGGCGAGGCCACAGGCCAACCCGGACGAGAGATGAGCGTAGCCGTCAAAGAGGTAGTAGGACTTGGCCTTGGGGTTGATTCCCGTACTGATGATGACGGCGATGATGAGACCGTAGATACCGAGCACTCCGGCCATGACCACCGGCACGATCGACTTCATGACGAGCTCCGGCCGCATCACCCCCATCGACGCCACCCCGACCCCGCTCTTCGCCGTCCCGTACGCCGCTCCCATGCCTTGCAACCAAAACCCCCAAACGACGTAAATCGATCACTCCTGAATCCAAGCATCTTAGCATCACATCGTCATTGGAGAGAAAAAGATATCCTTACAGGAGAAGACAAGGGCCGCGGCGGCGCCGAGGAAGCCGAAGAAAGGGGCCGTTTCATCGCCGCTAAAGGTGGACATGGTCGGAGGTCGGTCAGTCTGCTGGCCGGAGATCGGAGAAAGGCGACGGCTACGGAGGAGGAGGAGGAGGAGATGGAGGTGGAAGTGGCTCTCAAGAAGGTTCCCGTCTAATTATGAAGTCACCGTCCAGGCACGTGAGAATGACGGTGTGGACGTACAGTTATCTGGCACGTGTAAAGAACCCGTTACGGCGTACGGCGGGTTCGTAGCGGTTTCCGAGAGGAAAGATATTATTATTATTATTATTATTATTATTATTATTATTATTATTATTATTATTATTTTATTTTATTTTATTTTATTTTATTTTATTTCATTTGCCCACAATTATAACGGCACTGATTTCTTTCGTAATATACAACTTTAATATTAATAAAGTTTCTTTATTTTTTTCAAATATTTCTATTAAATCATTTCTTATGTTTAAATAATAAAAAAACACATGACTGAGTTTCTTTCTGTTTTTATTGTCTAGAGATAAGAGAAAGTATAATTTAACAGATAAACAGATAAGGTAAAAGTAAAGAATTAGAGGAAAAAGTGGGACATAATTTCTTTTGATTTGTTGTATTAGGTCAGTGAAATTATCATTTGTTGTATCAGGTCAGTGGCCTTTTTATATAATCGAAAAAAAAAAAGAATTAGAGAAAAAAAGTTAGGGAGTTAATTGCTTAATATTAAGTTATTTGAAAATAAAAAAACATAGTTTGTGATAAACATTTATATGCGGAAATTTATTTTTACAAAAACAAATAGTTATATGTTTGAGTCAAAAGACTCATTATAACAATAAATAGTTGCAAAAAAATATTGATTAAAACTTGAAAATAAATTTAGCTTAACTTTTATTACAGAATTTAATTAGAATAATCTTAATGAGTTAATTTAATATTTTTATAATTACAAATTTATAAAAAAAAGTTTTTTTAAAAAATAATTTATTTAATATCTTATAAGAAATGAAAGGAAAGAGGAAATTCTATCAAGGTAATATTTAAATGAAATAGATAAAAGGATAATAAAGTTGACAAAATAAAATGGGAAAATGAATGTGTCAAACATGATCTTAACCATAAAATTTTAAAAGTACAGTTGTGTTCTTTTATTAAAACTAACCATATAAAAAATTGTACTATCCCCATATATGATTCATATATGGATAGTTTAACATTAAATTACAATCGCAAATAAAAAATCTGATAGTTAAAAATGTGTGTGACACGGTGTCAAAATAATAGTGCATGACACGCTCATTAATTATATATCAAAGTTTACATATCATTATGAATAAATTGATATAACAAGTTCTAATAAATCTTTTTACTCTAAAAAATAAATATTAAGCTCATTGTTCAAACTGTAGTTAATGATATAAAGTGTTGCAACTAAAATTAGATTCATCATCATTGTTTCAAGTTGATATCATATCCTATAAATTATTTTTTCCAAAACTTTAAATTATTTCATTATAAAAACCTAGTATATTTATCCAGAAAAATAATAATATAATGCTAAAATAAACATACAAAAAAAATCAAAGCAAAATGCATAACTAAATTAGTTCAACGAGAATTAATTTATAATGGAATATTGTTTTTAAGTTATAATAAGATATGTTTTAAAGTTATATCATATCCTATGAATTTTTTTCTCAAAACTATAAATCATTTCATTATAAATAACTAGTATATTTATTCAGAAAAATATTATAATACTAAAATAAACATAGAATAAACTAGAGCAAAATAAATAACTAGATTAATTGAACGAAAATTATTTATATTTGCATATATGGAAATACTGTTTTTAAGTTATAATAAGATATCTATATATATACACACATACCTTATAAGATAAATTATATAATAATAATAATAATAATAATAATAATAATAATAATAATAATAA
>LTAE01000089.1:89027-123797 GCA_001647135.1 Pontederia paniculata | reverse complement strand
TTCTAATGAGCAATTAAATCAGAAATGTTCCTCATATAGTGATTTGATGAAATGGATTAGGTTAGCAATTAATTGGCAAATCAAAAATGAGATAAAGAGAGCTGGGATTTAATCAATATATGCATATATCTTGGTATAAAACTCTACATGTCAGCCATATGAAAAATTTGGGAAACCAAGATTATATACAAGAAAGAATATGCATTCAAGCTGAAAATGAGTAGAAAATGCAAGTGTTTGGGCACAAAATTATCTATATAAAAACTACTTATCAGTGGATCAAAGGAGTGCATAAGAAGAAGTGAAGTCAAGAAAGATCGTCCAATGTATTTGTGTGGAATCAGTGGACGACTGAACCACTTCAGAAGAATAACAAGGGACGTCTGAAGTATTCAGTGAAGAATCAGTGGACGACTAAGTAATTCGAAGAAAGACAAAGGACGTCCGAAGCTTTTAGTGTTGAAGAAGTGGACGACCAAAGTAGTTCAGAGGTAAAGGAAAGGTCATCCAATGAATTCCTGGAAAATCAGTGGATGACCTAAGCAAGGTTAAAGAAAAGTTCAAGTCAAGAAAGATCGTCTGATGGGTTCATACAACATCAGTGGACGACCGAAGGATCTTGAAGCAAAGAAGAAAAAAAGAAGCGGTCGCACGATGGATTCGTGGAAAATCAGTGGGCGACCGAAGAAGCTTGACGCAAAGACTTGAAAGAAGCAAGGGTCGTTCGATGTGTTCAGTGGGAAGCAGTGGACGATCTATGGAAGCTAAGCAAATGAACTAAGGCTAAAGCCCATGACTTCGGACGTCCGAAGAAGAACTATGGACGATCAAAGATTGAACTCACCAGAGCAATGGTCACCCGATGAGAAGAAGAGGTCGACCAAGGAGTAGGTGAAAAGGATCGTGCTTTATCTAACGGCTAGTTATTGTGAGAGAGAGATTAGACTGTTTTGTAAAGGTATAAAGTTGAGTCCCAAGAGTCTAGGAACTAACTTTGGCCATTTAGATTCTGAAAACTTATGAGCTTAAGAGAGAAGTCTTAGTTCCTCCTTCTAAGAACATTCTCGTAAGAATTAAGTGTAAAAAGAAGTTGTTGAGTGTTCAAGTGTTGAGCTCAAGACTGTAAGAGGTTTTCTCCTTTCCCTTGAGAGCAATAAAGGAGAAGAAAGTTATAAGAGAGCCTTCGCTCTTGAATAAGAAAAGCTAATGATCTCCGGAGGTCTCGAGTTCGAGAAAATCGGAACGGAAACGTAGGCCAAGAGTTTGGCTGAACCTCATCAACAAACTTGTTGTGTTTATTTTTTACTTTGCATTTAATTTTACTTGAAATTAATCTGTGATTATTTCACTACGTTAACTTCGTTTAGAGTCAAAAAATTTAATACATCAATTCACCCCCCTCCCTCTCGGTGTCGTCTAGTTCCTACACAAGACGCATATATACCTCCTCATCTAAATCCCCATATAGAAAGATGTTGTCGACATCCATTTGATAGATGAACCATTGGCGAGAGATTGCAATAGTTAATAGACATCGGACTACAACCAGTTTTACCACGGGGACAAAGGTTCCATGGAAATTCAATGCTTCCATCTAAGTGAATTCTTTTGCCACAAGGCGATCTCTGAATCTCTCTATGCTTTCATCAGCTTGTGTCTTGATCTTTTATACCCACACTCAACCAATAAGACGCTTACCAGATGGAAGAAGTTCTAGTGTCCATGTGTGAAAATTATTTAGAGCTTTGAGATCATCAGTCAGTGCATGACATCTACCCAACAAGAGTTTGCATAGCTTTGTGAAAAGGTTCTAGGTTCTCTATTATTTAATATTCAGTGAAGCTGAATAAGATTTACCTACAATCATGAGTTTGTCAAATGATATAACTGCCTCTACAGGATGTAATATCATATGAGGGGTAACTAAGATTGGTTGAATCAGAGGATGAGACACTTAAAGCAGTGTGGCATACATAGTCCATCAAGTAAGGACAGAGCTTCTTGATACATTGTTGTTGGGGAGGAGATTAGTCTGCAGATTGCAACTCGGAAGACATTGATATGGGAATTGGAGACTCAATGGTGGCATCAGGAATAAAAGGCTCTGGATTTTCCAAAGGGGCAACATGTTGAGGTAATTTCTCGTTTAAACTATGAGATTCTAGAGGAGAAAACATATGAAATCAGGAGGTTCAGTTGTGTCAACAAAAATTTTCATGGGTGTAGAAGGATATTTTTGGGTATCCTTCAGTGAATTTAACATCCCTAGATACAAAGATTTGTTCAGTCGTTAAACCATAAAGCCAACCTTTCTTTCCATATAGATAACCAAGGAACAAACATTCTTTGGCACGTTCACCAAACTTCCCTTCAGAAGTTGTTGAAAGAATTTTGGATAGCATAGAGATCCAAAAACTTTAAGGTGCTCATGAGATGCTGACAACAATTGATAATGTGTTTTCTCAAAAAGTTTAGATGAGGGTGTGTAATTGATCAGATATGTAGTTGCTAATACACATTCTCCTCAAAACCTAATAGGTAGTTAATCTTGAAAACAAAGAGCACGAGCCACGTCATGAAAATGTCAGTGTTTTTGTTCATCACGAGACCGTCGGGGTGTGTAAGCACAAGTGGTTTGATCATAAAAGGAAGCTATCTTTTTGAAAAAAAAAATATTTCTCCAGAATATACCTTCTTCATTTACATTTTTTGGGTCAAACATTTTAGAGATCATATTCTTCTATAGAGAAGAGAGAAAATATTTTTTTAAAAAAAAAAAGTAAAGTACTTGAAATGCATGTAATATCAATTGAACGGTAACCGTACTGGGCCTGCGTGGGTCCTTGAATATTCCATATGACTTCTCTTAATGCGGGGCCCGGTGGAGCAAATCAGCCCACAAAGATTCCATCGTCACGACATGTTCCCCAGTTTCCCATTTATAATATCATTATTTCAATGTGTTTAACATCAATTAATAAATAAAATAGTATTTTAAAAAAGAGTATTTTTTTATTCAGCAGACAGCGATGGAATTAGTATTTAATGTTTCAAATTATTATTAAATTAATTGATAAATATAAAAAATGGCCTAAATGACCTTAATAAATTAATATGATAAATTCTTTAATTTGTAATTTTATTTACTTTCTAAAAAATTATTGTAATATATAATTAATTAATTTTTAATAATTTTTTAACTAGATTAGACATGCATAAATAAAAAATATCTAAATTAAAAACTTCTATATTAATGTCAATAGCACTAAAATTTTAAAAAATAGTTATATGATGTGCATAATCGAAATATAAAAGTTGAGTAAGTTCAACCTTTAATTTAATATTCGTCAAAGTATAATAAAAGTAATATATTACTCAACAATTAAGTATCAATATACAATTAATTTATCAAATATTTTATTATTAAAATAGCAGTTGTTTTATAAAGTCAAACTTTTAAACTTTAATTGAAACTCTTTATTTTGCACTGACAAAAATACGGCCTACAGGGCTACAACAAGGGAAGGAAAGCAATAACGTGCAGAAGGAAAAAAAAAAGAGAGATGGAGAACAAGGTCTAAGGCCAAAACGAGGACGTACGGCATATCATAATGGAGATACGTAAAATATTCTGCAGACCTCGCGTTTATTCCTACTCAAGTCCGTGAGGTTCCCTTCGATGCTGTGCATACGGGTGACGAACGCTGAGCACAGGACTCGTCCTTGCCAGAGTATTCTGCTGCCCATGAGCGTGATTTTTTTATGAAATCAGCTCTTTTTTTTAACAACGGGTCGAAGTGGAGTGATTAGCGCCTCCTTCTTGCTTACGCAAAAAAATTCTCGTCGGGAATGCCACAGCCAGGCACGCAACCCGGTGCGACACTAAATTAATCGGGCTCGATAGTAGGCCGAGACTTTAATTCGTGACTAATGCGCATAACTATTAGCGTCGCGTGGGTTGAAAAATCGCCGCCGCTTCTCGAACACTGAAGTGACAATCGAAAAAAAAAATCAGCTCTTTTTTATTTTCCCTCGTTTTTTTGTCATCCTAATATTTAAAAAATAAATCACGTCACGCTAATAATTTAATTATAATGAATGAGATTCTCAATAAAAATATTGTAAATATGCAAAAAAAATAAAATTTAATATCTTTTTAAACATGAAAGAATTGTTTATCGCCATACTAATTTATGTTAGTAAGAATGAACATATATACATAGGCGAAGCTATGTCGGCGCTTGCAGGTGCATACAGTACCGAATCCGATAAGTATTATATACTTCTTTGTTGACAATTTATTTGTTATAGTTGGTCTTCCCTCTGTAAACCCCATGGACCAGTGTTCCAAACTCGTCGCCTATCTCTTTTTAATTTCTTTTCACTCAAATGAACAAAAGCCCATTTCAAAGTTTAATTAATATCTAATCTAATTATTAGTTTTTTAACTTTTTAAGATAATATTTAATTTAATTTCCATAACTCTCTCTAATCATCACCTCAACCTTCCCTCCCCCCACCCCCAAAAAAAATTATTTTATATTATTAATTTATAATTTGAAAATTTCAACTCCTTAAGCACATTTATAATCATTTATATATTTTTCATGCTTAAGTATATTTACCATCTTTTATATATTTCTCGTACTTTTAACTTATATATTTTTATCGTAAATTTTTTATCACAAATATAATTGATTGTGTTATTTCTTTTCTTTATCAAAAATCACCATAATGAGGTATTCCAAAAGTTTTTTCTCTTATTAATAATGATTAATAGTTTAAGAGAACAAATCATTTATTTTATTGAATTTTTTAGTTTCTTTGATCATTGGCCTTTCAAGTTTTTTTATTTTTAGGTACATTTATGATTTTTATATATTTTTTATTCTCTTAACTTAATTAGTTTTGTTGTGTTTGGTTCATACTTTATAATATTGATAGGAATGTTTGAATTCCTAGGAATCTATTTCATATTAATCATATTCCTTGGAAAGTAAGATTACGGTATTTGGTTTAGTCCGTTTGGTGGAGTTAAAAAAAACAATATAGTTATTTTAAACATAAGCATTAAGTTAGTAATGTTAGATTGACACAAATATTGGAGGGAATGAGATTCCTATAGATCATAGGAATCTCATTCCAACGGGAATGTTATATTGCTAAGTACATTCCTAACTATGACATAACCAAACAAAGGAATCCGAAATTCTCACAAGAATTTCTTGAAATCCTTCAATAATAGAGTAATCCAAACACACCCTAATAGTTATGTTTTTTTCTCTTTTGAAAATTCATGGACACTAAATTCTTGGTTATATCTATTTCTTTATTAATGTTATATAAAAATTTATTATTAAAATAATTTAAATATTTGACAATAAATAATAATAAGGATTATGACTTCAAAAAGATACTTCACCTTCTAATTTATCTTAGTATTTATATTGTAGAACAAAATGAGTTTAAAATTTATAATCAGAATAAAAATTCGAAATCTCAATTTTAATTTAATTAGTGAACTCATCCGCCAAACATGAGTATCATCACTCTCATCTCGCTATGCCATGTTGTGTTTTATTCTGCTTTGCTCGATCAGGTGACCTGCTAGCGGAGTAGCGGGTGCAGTGTGGTGTTAGTGATGATGGCGTGTACATGAAGGCCCTAAAAGCTTTGCAAGCCCGGAAAAGTTGCGAGCTTAATTTGAGTTTGACACAGGGACGAAGACAAGGCATGACGGATGGATGGATGGATGGAATCCTAAGGTCCATCCTTCCATGATGTTCTTGACTCTTGAGATTTAACGCTGTGCTTGCTTGGGCCCTCCATCATCTCCTAATCCTATCTTGGCATGCACGCACCTCGTGTTGTTGTGCCACATGATATGTTATATGATACCTTACTACTATTATTGTTATAGAAATAATAATGTTGTTGTTGTTGTTATTAAGTGAAAGCAACCGTCTCCGGGTTACTAGCTCCACATAAACGTGCATGTGGCTGCAATATTGATCAGTTATAACTGATACTGTAACAGCTTTACGAGCTACTATAAATAGAATTATAGGAGTAAACACTACGATTGATTCGTGTGGAAATATGATCTCACGATAAGCTACGAGGAAGAGGAAGATGTTTTTAGCAAAGTTTGGAGCAGTAAATGTTGTAGCTGTCGTATGAGAGCCATGGAGATGAATGCATGGTGGAGGTGTATGTATTGTATTATTCAGGTTTTGGGGTTGTCATTTCGTGGATGCTTGTTGCGAACGCAAGAGATGCTCCAAACCTAAACGCCACCGCTTTGGGATGTGGGGATAGAGGGCGTTAAAGGAGTGAGTGATCCTTTCCATATTCCCCTTCCTTTCCTCTTCTTGGGCTGTGGTGCTTTCCCTTGACAGAACTCTCTCTCTCTCTCTCTCTCTCTCTCTCTCTCTCTCTCTCTCTCTCTCTCTCTCTCTGAAGGAGTAAAGGGGTTTCCGGGGGCACCATGGATTGCGATGTATAACTGTTGCTGTTGTGGTTTAGGGTACAACACTTACTTCCCTCTGACACCCTCCTATTTCTCTCTCCAGGTTCACACATTTCATATGCATACCACCGCCATATCCAACACATACGCGTATGTTCCTTCTCAAGTGCTTAACGTTAGCTAATGTTATATACCCCCACATTCTCTCCCCATGGTTTCCTCAGGGCATTCATCTCCTTATCACCTCTTTTTTCTTTTTTCTCAGATACTTCTCTTGAATTCATGCTCTCTCTCTCCTTTTTCTCTCTGTTCACGGTTTATCATTCCCATTCCAACGATGAGTTCTTCGCCGGTGACAGAGCTATCTATATGTTATTGCGAGTTGTGACTTGTGAGAGGTCCTTTGGCCATCGGAATTAGCCCTCCTCTTCAAACTTTCTTCAAACTCACAAATCCTGCAAACGAGAGAGAAGAGAGAAGAGTCGAACAAAAAAAGAATACCAGTCATTGTTTGCTGTTGTGGCATCATCAAGATTCACAAGCTCTTGTTGAAGCACTCCCACCATAACAAGGAGATGCTTGTAAAAACCAAGGGAGTTGTGAGAATCTTGATGATGCTGCAATGGCGATAAATGACTACTTTTGTTAAACATACGCCTGAAGGGATTAACGAACGAGGCAGCCATGGGTGAGTTTGTAACAACAGTTGTTTTTTCTTTATGGTTTTAATATTCTACATTTGTTTTTTCAGATATATGCATTCAGTCGACAAAACATTCAGCAAGGTGAACCATGAAATCGATAATGCAGTCACAGGAAGATACTACGTTGCAGGATGTTCACTTTGTGTTAATTGATTAGATGCAAGGCGTACGTACGTGAAGGAATAATTAGAGCACGACTTGCATGTCCTAGAGCATCTCTCTCTCTCTCTCTCTCTCTCTCTCTCTCTCTCTCTCTCTCTTTTCTCAAGGCTTCCGTACTATGGAATCAGGCGGTGTTGGTTGTCTGCTTGCTTTGCTACCTGTGGGTTGTTTTGCATGTTTTCAATCTATAGCATAGATAGGTTTCATGCTTGATCATTATACCATAGTTTGCTGTATCAGTAATTTCGTTAATTTGTTGATACTTAATAGTGCATCTTTGTTTTCTATACTAATGTATGCCTCAACCAGATGACACAAGATGCTATTTCTATCCATTTTGCTCTTTTTCTTGGAGAGAACAAACCGACGACATTCAGCTTGAGGGTGCTGATTTAAATCATCACATATGTTCTATGTGAAATGTTCACTTTATCAACAATATGGGTTCCAATATCTAGTAGGCATACCAGGTCTCTCAAACGATTATATCTTTGAATCAGCTATGAATAATGTAGTTAATTAATTTGGTGACTCCATTATATATGCCGTCTTGCTTTATGCATGTCTTTTTTCCAGGTTCAAGGTCTATACATTCATTAAAGTGCTTATGGGAAGGATGAAGAATTTTCTTTAGATTCATCCTAATAGTCACCTATGATGTCCTCAAGATTACAAAATTGATCCATTTCCGTGGAAGGATCAGCAGTTGATATATATTATTTCCGAACTCTTTTATTGCCCTTCACATGTAAGTGATATGTAATTAATCCAGGTTGTTCTCAGGAGGAGTTGCAAAATTATGGAATATTGTGAATTTTGGTCGAGTTTAAACAGAAATACTCATATTGATAATTTTATAGATTTTGTATTTCTCAAAGGTGATGGGTTGACAAATAGGTTAGATAGTTGAGCACAATATTCTGCACATATAAGCAGATAAATTAAAATTACAAATCATCTTTTACCAGTTATAAAAGAAAAAAAAACTTTACCTGTTAACTCACTCGGCTCGGGGAATACTCCATTGGGCTTATTACATTAAGGTCCAGTTTGTCGGCCCAATAGTACGAGGTTTGTTCATTTGACATTTATTTATTAATTAACTATAGGGATTAGTCAACTCATTATATAATGCCAGTCCAATCAACCAGTCACCCAAATCAAATATATATTTTTATCAATTTAGTCAAGATAAAGTTATTCAGGACATATCTAGATGGAAAGATATAAAACTAATATACATAAGACAAGACAAGAATATTTATTTGAAATAAAATAAAGAATCTATTCAATTTAAAAATGAGAAATATTACATCATAGAGAATTAGTTTGTTCTTCTTCTCAAAATAATTTTTGGAAGACAAATTATTATGAGATATCAAAATAAAAAAAAAATAAGGTGCACGATGTACCTTACCTATTGAATCGTTAAATCTATGTGTGCCCTATCTATTGAATTGCTAGATCTAAAATAGCTACACCCTACCATATGATATTATCTAAGGTAGCACATTTGTTAAATTCTAAAAAAAATAAATAAAAAATATAAATATGAAATAAATTATGTATTTTTAATCGTACATATTAGATGCATAAAATATTCTAATTAAATAGGGGTGTACATTCATTAATTTTTTAAATTTTTCTTATCGTTAGTTGCAAATTAATGTGGAGAGAAGAAAGTTTTGACAATTTTATTTGGACAACCAAACGCACGTCCAACAACCACACCAGGATGAGGATCCATTATTGTGAATTCACTGGATCCCGGACGTGGGGACGTCAAGCAGATCCAATATCTGACTGGTCCACGGCAGAGTCCGTACTGAAGGGAATCTTTTGAGATCCGGGTCGAGGCAGTCACACGCGGGCAAGGTGACGTAGCCGTCACGTGCCTTTTGGAACAACCGACACCCCTCAATTTACCTTCCTTCCAAAAGTTTTCTTAATAATTTATTTTCTTATGTGTATTTTTTAGAATACGTAAAAAGTTTTAATATGATGATGAGAGAAAAAACAAGGCTGAAAATAATAGATCATATTTACAAATTAATTTTAACACATATTTTTTATATGATTTTCTAAAAATTGTAACGTAATAATTGATGTCTAATCCTTTTTTAGGGTTCACCGTAATAATATATAGTTGTTATAAAATGGGGGAAAGTCGTTTGGAACATACAGATACCCCAAAAATAACTTTTTTCTTTGGAAACTCGTGCATAACAGGTTGCCAACAAAAAGCATGCTACTCCTTTTCGATCAGACAATTGACCCTCTATGCGCCCTATGTGGCAGAGATATTGAAACAATTAATCACATATTTTTCACTTGTCAAGTCACAGCTGAGCTATGGAACACCTTCCAGTCCTCTTTAAATTTTCGTTTCCAACACCAGGATGAATGGCCAGCAGGTAAATGGACCGAGGAAGGAACTGTATTTGAAAAAACATCCCGCCAAAAGTTTTTATCTTTATTTGCTTACTGCCTATGGGGTATCTGGCGTATGAGAAATGATGTATTCTTTAGTTCCAAACATGCAACCATTTCTGCAGTATGGGAGAAAGCTTTGGCAGTTTATTGCGAAAATGCTGAACACCACTTTACTGAGGCACACAACCCCCAAGACTGCCTATGGGTCCGGTGGGAGCCCCCTCCCCCAAGCTGGATTAAAGTTAATTCAGATGGATCACATGCATGTCCAAACAGGGAAGGGGGAGCAGGCTTTTTAATAAGGTCTGCTAATGGAAACTTTATTGTTGCAGGAGCGCTCAGGTGCGATTTTGAAACCATCCTCGAAACAGAAGCATGAGGCATGATGCAAAGTGTACGCATGTCCAAGCAATTAGGATTCAAGAATGTATGGCTGGAGACAGATTCCATGAACCTGGTTCAAATTTTCCACCACAAATTCAAATGCCCGTGGCGATTATGAAGCATCATGAAAAACATATGGAGCGATATTGCCTCCTTTGTAAACGTCGAATGCAGACATTCCTTCCGTGAAGCAAATCAGGCTGCGAATTTTTTGGCAAACTTAGGTCGTAATTTAGATAATAGCATTTTTTGGGGCACAGACCCCCCCCTCAGGGTCTATTATCTATTATGTACATTAATAGATAATCACTTTCTTTTAAAAAATAAAGTAAAAAATAAAATGGGGGCGAAGCTTTCTAGACAGGGACGTGGCCAGCATCACAACGTGTGGTACGTTTGCTGGAAAATTGTTAATGCAGTGGTGTCCTGTACTGCTAATGCCGGCAGATAACCAGATATAGACGTGAAGAGCCCCCAACCATAACACAATTTGATTTGAATGCATGACATGGTTTAATTTGTTCTCACTCAACGAGAATGGGATGTCGATAGAGCAACTATGCAGATTTTGCCACAGAGATTTAGATCCATTCATCTGCAAGTGATTCCTCCGACACAGTACAAACGAACCTTATTGAATTAATTAACCTTAACTGCGAATGAAATGGCAAAAAATGACTGGTTTGATTGCTTGCTTCCTGCAAATTCTGATGGTCATATTCTTCCTCCCTTGTGAACCTTCTCTTCGATGTGCTTTTTAAGACTATCCGCCACTTTCTTATTGGGTCTATTTTTCTCCTTTTATTTCTCAGGCCATGAAGTTTGTATATATGCCTTCAATTTGACACTAGCAGTCACTAGAACTTGTAACCAGTATCATGCTGAAGGGAAATGTCGACTAGTGTTCACTTCTGTACTTATTTCCTAAGATTAAAGAAACTAAAAAGTGTGATTACCAAATAAATGGTTCGTTCAAATGGTAATATTACAAGCTTAGGAGAGGAAGGGAAAAAAAAACAAAGATGATTAGAAGCAGAAAATGCAAGGCATGATGGGAAAAAAAAACAAGGCAGGTAACTAGAAGCAAAATAAATACAAAGGGAGAGGAGAAGCCGAAAGTCAATACATCGATGAGTTAGTCAGCTCACAACCCTGACAAATCAAGCTCCATTTGTAATATATCTATCTTTCATGGAACTATGGAGAGCCAGGGAGGGAAGGGTGTAAGAGCTACCTGAGACATTGTACTTCTGCCGCTGCATGTTCTCAAAGTTCTTGTTCCATATAATCCCCATAGTATTATGTCCTGAATTACCAATGGAACTGAACTGAGAATCACAGGGGTTCAGATAATTCAGTAATCAACAATTTTCCACTCATAATTTTGGTTAGGCATTAGGACCTCATAAAGTGGCAGCCTACTTAGCATCTCTTGGTCAAAAGTTGCAATAACTACATCTTAGGAAAGTCGGAATCTTGAAAACCACATCTCTTCGAGAACCTCTGATTTGTTAACCTACGTCCGTACGTACGTGGTCTGGGGAATTAGGACCTAACTTATGTGTGCTTCATGTGCATGTTACAACACCATAGAATTCAAAATACCACCTCCCTGGAGATCGGGCCAAAACCAATCAACATTCAGGTCAGGTCTAAACCATATAAGAAGCATTCATATAAGAAGCATCAATTTGAAGGCTACCGCCACCCAGAGCTCACCCTGTGTTTGCAGATGGGGCATGTACCTTGTTGACGCAACCATGGATCAATACAGCTCACATGAAACTGCAGTAAAATAGAAAGTGAAATAATGAGCGACTGGGAAAAAGACCAACCATGGTAAACCGATCAGTGATCAATCACAAAGATGACATTATGCACAAGGATTTACCCGATGCAAGCATGGTAAACTTCTGATCAGATCACCCGCATTAGCTTGCTCTAAGCAAATACTGCATGTCAATTCATCCTCTGATACTCTCACATTAACATCTATCTTGACACTATCTTCTTTCTTCTGTTAAGTAACATTTAAAATAATACTATTACAAGGAAAATGTTTGAAATAAGTGCTGAATCAATAAGGTCACTAACAGTTTGAAACATATGGGCAAGTCATTATGTACAATCACTGAAGAATGGAAAGAGAAGCAAAAAAATTCAGGAAGGTTGCAAGGCAGGCACGCTCTTTAGTCAAGCATCCTATTACTATATATGGGTCAAAATGGCGTAACAAAGAAAGGAGAAAAAAGGAGGCAAATCAAATATGTCATAGCTGCTCTTTTTAAACAGGGTTGGCGCCCAGGAATCAGTGATTTAGATTCTCAACACCAAACTTCTGCAGCCATCATCAGCGAGGTTTACCAAGACTGGACAGGAAACTGATGCAAGGACATAAACCACCTATCGGATGGATCAAACTGAATACCAATAGCCAGTTTGCAGTGCTCATGAAGAGCAGGGGTAGGTGGATAATCACAGGATGAAACTGGAAAGCTTTGTGGATTGTCACAATATAGGGTTGGGTACAGCAGTCGACGGGGAGCTGCGGGCACTAGTGGTGAGACTGTGTTTGGCCTGGGAGAAAGGTTATCATATATTGCAATTGGAGTTTGACTCTGCTACTGCATGGTACAAAGTATTGATGAGGAGCAACCACGCATACGGCTTTTAATCAGGAATATTAAAAAAATTAATCAACAGAGAGTCGGAAGCATGCCTCACACATCTTCCTGGGGGGGTTGGCGGGTGGGTGGGTTATCCGTACTATGGTTTGTTTCACTGAAATCAATCTGCATCTAACAGTAACTTATCAAATAACAAGCTTGGGTTGGGGTTATCCGTACTATTGGTTCTCCTTTGAACTAAAATGTGATACAGAATTATTGTTAGTGAATGATATCATGGTCTTGTGAGCAATTGAAAGGCAAAAAAGAAATCGATAATACAAGATCAAAGTACTATTTGCGGCATTAAAATTACATTGAAGTGGATAATTTGTCCTATTCACTTGCAGAAAATTACAGATGGTAGTGCTTTATAATATTTCTTTTCTCTTATTCCATTATTAAGATATGGCCTATAAAAATGAAGCAAACATATCAAACAATAGCAGAAAACCATTAATCTCAAATAGAAAACATAAATTAACAAATGAATATGGTTCACATGGCTGCAATGACTGATGATAAAAGATGGTCAGCTCTTATGTCTCCTCAATGACAGCTTTTTTATCTTGCTAAGGTTTTTTTAACAAAGGATGTTGAATATTACTGGTATATACACTACATATTTTTAACTAAAATTACGCATAATTTTGGTGAAAATAATGTAGATATATTTTAAGACAAAATTACAACTTTGGGTAAAAAAATTGCAACAAATATACTATTGTCGTATACTCATTTTTCCTTTTTCGAGAAGGCAAAGGATGGCAAGATTTTAGATAAATGAAGAACATTTGTGGAAGGCATTAGCATCATATCAACAGCAAAGAAGAATTCCCTCAAATTTCAGTCTAAAAAGTATTACGTATATATTGGCCAGTCTTATACAACACTGTATTATATTAGTTAGTCTAAAAAATATTATATGTTATATTAGTGTCTGATGGTTGCAGTTCATAAATGTACCAAATGCCGCAAGTATAGACTAAGCAGACTTGTTTCTCGGTTGCCACCTCAGTATTCGGGAGTGGTCGGCTCCAATGGTGGTAATGGTGGCCGAACTTTCCAGGGTAAGACTACTATCATCCTGAGGTAGCACACATTGGATAGAAAGATAGGACTCTAGTTAGTTTGAAATTTCATCTAAACATCGTTATTTTTATCTTTTAAAATGTTCAGGTTGTTTAGAATTTGATGGTAAAAGTCCATAAATAGGCCCCTAATCTTCGTTTGTAACTCAATTCAATTAATACTCATTTTTTATTTCAGAAAACCATGTGGCTATCTTTTCGGGGGACTCTAGGTTCATGCCTAATGGTGATATAAACCATCCAATCAAGCTCTTGGTGGTGCTTTAAAATCATCAACCTCTTTTTGGACTTGCCCGAAGGTTATAATCTCCATTTCTCAATCCTTGCTGCGTCAAATGGTATCAAAGCCTTCAAGGAGATGTGCTCTAAGTCAGATGCTCATTTCTTCATCATTTTTTTTCTTTTTTCTTGTCCGGATCTTATACTTTCATTTTCTTATTTTCTTCTAGCATTTTTTTCTTGCCATGCCACAATTTTTTCCCTCCCGCTTATTTTAAGTTTTGTTTCTTTCGATCTCTATTTCTCTTCTTCGGTGATTCGATTCTTTCATTTTTCTTTTACTAGACATTCATTACTTTTCTTCATTCAATCCAATCCACAAACATCAATTTACCATAACAACTTTTCTTAAGTTTCATTTATTATCTCTCTATTGTTTCCCTAATGTTATCATATAATTACCACATAATCACATCCATATTACCCTATTTTTTATCCTAATGTTTTTTCACTTTATCTTGTAATCAGCACATAAGCCTATCCCTCATGTCGCCATCTCACATCATTTTTCCTTTTTTGCCATTCCCCTTCTTCCAAACATGAACTTTTTTCCCGACCTAAACCCTATTGTTTTCACTTCCTACCCACATTATATCATCGTAATCTTTTCTAGCAATCATTAACGCGTCGACAAGCATACTGCAAGAGGTGCAAGTTCATTTGGATGGTATTACAGAATCTATCAAGAAGGTTCAACTTCGATTAGATAATATAATTGATCGAATGTCGACTTTCTTCAGAACTGGAATATCACGAGGAGCAATTGTCTTTAAAAAAAGTACTCTTAAAAGTTGAAGATATGAAGAATAACATTAAAGAAGTTATGCTCTATCGACATACTAAAGATGAATATTTATCTGATGAAGTACCTTCGTATCTGTTAGAATTTGAAGACTTTAAGGTTGAACCAAAGATAGAGTCTGAAGTCAAAGAAGTTGAGATAAAGTTGGCACCAGTGAAAAATCTCATCGAGCAAAATGAAGATAAGTTTGTTGAAGAAATTGATCAAAAGTTGAAAACAACTTTAACAGCAAGGAGAGATTTAATTTAAATGCTTCAATTTCACTTTGCACATATCGATGTTCCATTTGTCATCAAAATTTGTGATGGAGTTTCATGTCAAATATCAAATTTTATCGATGTTTTATTCACCTAATAAACTAGAAGGAAGATGAGACAATTGCGAGACGTGAAGTATGACCCTCTAGAATTCGACTTTCAGAGTTCGAGGTCGAACTCTTTCGAAGAAAGGGAGATTGATGAAACACATATATGATAAAAGAAAAGGGACTTTAGTTCGTTTGAAGTTTCATCTAACAGTTGTTATTTTTATCTTTTTACTTTTTAGTTTGTTTAGGATTTGATCGTAAAAGCCTATAAATAGGCCACAAATCTTTGTTTGTAACTCAATTCAATTAATATTCATTTTGTTTCAAAAAATCGATGTGGTTATCTTTTAGGTGGATTTCGAGTTGATGCCCAATTGTGCTATAAACCATCTAATCAAGCTTTTGGTGGTGCTTTTGAATCATCAACCTCCTTTGGGATTCGTCCAAAGGTTGTAATATCCACTTTTTAGTCTTCCTTGCGTCACTTCCTGGTTAATTTGGTCGCACACCTTGCTATGACAGGTGAGGCTCCAGAGAAAATTTTCTACATAGCTAGGAACCGGAGATCTTACCACCCCACCCCGACCCTCATTGGTTGACTAAGTAGTCCTTAGTGTAGTTATGATATGTTTCGATAAAAAGTACATTTTCTACAGTAGAATAAATGCAAAATGCAATAGATGAGTGGTAGCCTTATTCCTCAAAATGAAACAGTTGTGAAGGAAATACCTTGTTCTAGGTTATATGACATCTCAAGCTTAGATTATAATCTAAAAGTTGGGGAAAGTAGACTCCAACACAAAAACTAGGTGCAAACAAGTGTTAATGGTCCTAAAGTATAAACTATGCAAATAAGAATAATACGGCAGAGCACAAAAATGAGTACCTCAATAACAGAAGTAGAAGAAGATGATTGAGGCATTGCTGATCCATCACTGTCCAGGAGCATCAAAGTCTATGGATTAGCAAAAAGCAAAATATAACAACTCAGGCAAACCTGAACTAGGAGCCCAACAAACAGGTATTTTGAAATAACAAGTATCTACTTATATAGTTATGTGGCAACAAGTGAATCTTACTTTTGATGACCAGAAATAGGCCCCGGCTTTGTCTGCATTTTGTATTTGTGTATAGGAAGAGCATTGATTTCCTCCTCACTCATTGAGGGAGCATCTGGTGGATTATCAGAGTCTAATGCTCTTAATGCATCATAATCTGAAAGATAAAAATAAGAATGCAATTGTACATGTCAATAGATATAGAATATAGCGAAGTGCCAAAAGACAAAGAATTGGTTCAAGCAACCTACTGTGGTAATTAAAAAAGCAAGCATCTCTACACTAGAAAGGGGTTCCCAAGGCGCTACCTAAATCATCAAACTCGCGATCAAGAAGAGCAAGTTGAAGCCGAAGACTTTGCAGACGCCCTCTTGTCGCAAAAGCTATGGATGGTGGCATGTGTAGGCGCAACTCGGTGTGTCCGAGCAAGCCATTGGCAGCTGCAACATGAGCTTGGGCCTGAGCTTGGAGTTGCTGGCAGGTGGCGTACATCCTAAGGCTGGTCGCCACAAAAAAAAAACCCAAAACAAGCCAAATCTACGAAGAAATATGCCACAAACAAGTATCTTAAACTACTAGTGAAATAATCAAATAAGAATGCCGACGAACCAATATCAGTGTTTCAAAAATACCAGGAAGTTTGGCGACATCTGATGCGAGTTCAATATCATGAACATCAGGAATACTGCAACATTTTGATAATACAAATGAAATCAGATATAAGCATTCAAGGAACGTATCTTGCTGAGGCTACATTATATATTAAAATCAACAAAATACTACCTGTGACAAGGAAAGCCATTGAATTGGTATTGATAGGCCGGCCACCGGCATGCATACGCTACAATGAGCCAATAAAGTCAGTAAGAGTGCAAATAAGAAGCATGTCAGATATATAAAAGAACCGTACAAACTGCAACGTCACAGTAGCCAAATAGATTATACCGCAGGTCGCCTCTCAGGTATGAACCCCGGGAACCCACTCTCAATGTCCGCCCGGCTTCCTCTGAAAACGAAGCTCATCTTGACAAATATAGTCCACAATAATTCTCTTTTCTTCAAAACCCTGGACGCAGTAAGCTTAATGTCAATGATGTGGAGCTACAAGTTTACCTCCAAAGCTACAAAACGCCAACTAAAATCGAGTTAAACCCTGACGGACAAGATAAACCAATTTTTTTTACCACCACGGACAATGTTACCAGAATCTATAGACATAAATATTTGCCAAATTTCAATATAAACGAGAATAAGATGGCAAAATGTCGAATTAAACCCTAAAACACCAAACAAAGATCCAGTTTCTTTTTTCCACGAATAATTGCTAGTGAAATCGCGCTTTAGTTGCTTCCAAAAAAACCCTAATTCCATCTGCAGAGTAAATCTAGCAATCGATAAGAAGGAAGGATAGATTTGGGACTCCAAAATCCTATAAATATGCAGCAAAAGATGAAAAAAAGATCGAATTCGATCGACTAACAACGAAATCGGAAGGGAAAAAATAGCTTACTTGGTAAAGGGAGGGGGGAATCCGAGATCAAGAGATCGAATTGGAAGACAGAAATTGGAAAATTTTGATCTTTGAGAATTTTAGACGAGACGATGAGAGTTTAGAGCTCTCTCGAAGATGGTTTCGCCCGCCACGACCGCTTCCATGTTGGAAGACTTCACCCTTCCTTTTTTTTTCGTTTGATTTATGTTTTCTTCTACGGGATAAAGTAATTACTAAATAGGTTAAATATAACTTCACTTGTAAATTATTTTTAATCTAATTTTCTGCTTGTCAAATCGGTTATTCTATTTTATATTAACATTTTCTGTTTAGTTAATAAGAAAGTTAATTAATTCGTTTAGAATATCACATGATTACTTTCGTCTATGTGCCATTTAGATGCAAGAATTTATATTTTTATTAATTTTCGAAAAATTAATAAATTAAATAGATAAATTTTAATTTAGTGTTTGAATGGTTTTTAGAATTAAAAATATTTTATTTTTTAAAAAAATCAAAATATATTAAATTAAATATATAATTATGATAATGTAGAGTTTAGAGAAGATTACAAACTAACAGATAATAGATTACTATTTATTTTATATGCTTACTAAATTAATTAATAATATAAAGTTGCTTTAAAATACTACTAATTATTATTATTTTGCTCATTTAAATAACAAACTAAAATGTAATGTGATATTATATCAAATAATAACATCACGTATTATACAAAAAAATTTAGTAGTTTGATTAAGGAAAATAACTAACAAATTAAGATATTATAAATATTTAAAATTCAAAAAGGCGAAACGTAAATTTGAATTTTAAGAAATAAAATTTAAAAAAGAAAAGAAAAGTTAAATTCAAATATATAAACAGAAATTATTGTAATAATATTTTAGTTAAGCGACTTAATTATAAGGGTAATTAAAAATTAAGAGAATGTAAAAGTACAATATCCAAAATAAAGTTAAGAAAAATGAAAGATATAAAAATCAAATATGAAAGAAAAACAAAAAGAAAAGCTAAAAATTTTAATATTTTTTGCGTTAATGAAATATATGTTATTTAAAATTTCTATTTATTTTAATTATTGATATACTACTCTCTCAAATAATTATAGATATATTAAATTTTGACTAAAAAAATATTATAAAAAATATATTATAAATTAACAATTATTATTTTAGAAAAAATATTTAATAAATTAATATAACTTATTTTAATATTAATATTTTTAACTAAAAAATAATTTATTAAAAATAATGAGTACTTTTTATAATGTTAGATCATCAATAGAAATAAAAAGAAAAAAATTGGTTCCAATGTGAATTTTTTTCAACAAATTTTTTGTCACGTGAGCTTTTACCAGAATTAAATTCTTATATTTTTTTATGTTTGACAAAATCAACGAAAATTAGAATTTATTTTAACTTTAATTTCGTATCCAAATGGGACATAGGTCCAATCTCTCTTTCTCTCTCCATTTTATATATAAACTGTCAACTTCTTATTTTCTATTTTTTTTGTTTTCATATTAATGTTTACTATTAATTTTTGAATAATTAAATTATGAAAATTGAATTACGATAGTCTGATCAACAGTCCCATCTCCTCCCCCGGCACTCCTCCTCCCATTATTCATATAAAAAATTATGAAAATAATAGCTCTAAATTTGGAAAACATAAACTAAGAAATTTTATATTTGCTTTTATTATTTTCGAAATAATTGTTTTTTTCAGAAAATAAAAAATAACAAAATAATATTTATTTAAAAGGAGGCCCAACTAGAGTAAACTAAGAAAAATTAAAATTCAACTTCAACGAATTAGGCAAAGAAAATTGAATAATTATACTTCAAAGTAAAATTCAAATTTAAATTTCTTATTTACAGAATTATTCTTTTCTTATAAAATAAAAAAGTAATAAATTAATAATTAATTAAAAAGATTCCTAACTCAAGTAAATTAATAAATTTGAAATTTTATCGAACTAAATTAATTCTTAAAAAATAATTTGATTAATTATTTTCGAATTTTTCCCTAAAAATGATAAAATAATTATTATTATTATAAATAGTCCTAACTCAAGTAAATAATATTTTTTTAATTTTTTAGAATATCTATTATAGAGATGGAGTCGTGTTGGTCGGTCTGGCACGGGCATTTCGATCATCGATAGTGTTTGTGTCGATGATGGGTTGTGTCGTTCCTACTTTCTACCCAAGAGAAACTTAGCACGGCATGGGGCCTGGTAGCTCGGGCTAGGCTCATTGAGGCACGATTTTTAATTTTATTTATTTAACACCAAAAATTATACACTAAATTATCAACTTGAGAAGATTAAGCTCATAGAAAAAGACAATAATGATCATTTCAAAACAAAGTGGTATTCAAAAAAAACTAGAAGAAACTAGAGTTGTAGTTAGAAACAAAGCTAGACTAGTTCCAAAAGGATACTCTCAAATTGAAGAAATTGATCTTGATAAGACCTTTGCACCAGTTGCTCGGTTAGAAGCAATAAGAATTCTTTTAGTATTTGTTTGCTTCAAGAATTTTAAGTTGTTTCAAATGAGTGTGAAATCGGCATTTTTAAATAATTACATAAATGAGGAATTATGTAGAACAATCTCCTGGTTTTGAAAGATCAAAGCACTCGGATCATGCGTTCAGGCTTTCTAAGGTACTATATGGGTTAAAGCAAGCTCCTAGAGCTTGGTATGAGAGATTAAGCTCATTTCCTCTTGAAAATGAGTTCTTAAAGGGAAAAGTGGATACAACTCTACTTCTTAAAATATTTCGGGAAAGATGTCTTAGTGCATATTTATGTGGATGACATTATCTATGGATCCACAAATTCTCAAATGTGTAAAGAATTTGAAACTCTCATGCATAAAGAGTTTGAGATGAGTTTAGTAGGAGAGTTAACTTATTTCCTTGACTTTCAAGTTAAACAATCTAAGGATATAATTTTTTTGAACCAACGAAAATACACAAAGGAGCTGCTAAGAGAAATTTGGAATGGAAGATTGTAAGTTCAGCTCTACACTCATGAGTACTTTCACTAAACTCGATAATGATGAGAAAGGGAAGAGTGTAGATCAGAAATTATACAGAGGCATATTTGGAAGTCTTCTATACTATAAAATTATACATAGGATCTTGGATTTAGTTTCATATTATTTGGAATTGTATAGATAAAGTTATGAATTTTGGATTGATGAGCTATCAAGTTGTGATATATGCTGGAATTTTATATTATCATATGATATGTGCTTAAATGCTAGGTAAATTGGTGCAATTATTGTTAAGAAGGCAAGTGGACAACAAACATAAGTTATGTTAAATGATATGTGCTGCTTATTTCAAAGGATAAGTTAAGTCATGAATGACATTAGGCTTATTTATTTCAAGAATGATAATTATGATATATTGAAATTAGGAACATCTATATGTTAGACTTGTTCATATGAATATTGTATTGAAAATTCTATTGTATTGAGCATGGTATTGTATTGAATCTCAATTGATTTTATGTATTGACCGATGTTGATAACTTAGAGAAAATCCTAAGATCACTTTTATATTTCAAAACTTCGCGAAAGTCGGTCGACCGACCTCAGGGGAGGCTCGACCGACTATCGGGTCTGGGTAATATTGGATTCAACCGATCGTAAGTCGGTCGTACCCAAATAACCTCAAAAGCGAAGGTCGGTCGAACTAGGTTCGACCGACCCTCAAGTCGGATGATGTTCAATAGACATCAATAACGAGTGTCGATCGACCTTCAAGTCGAACGACCACTATGTGAAGGGATCGATCGACCCTGATCCATAATCATTTTATCGTAACATATTTAAAGTTATTGAGTCCAACGATTGATAACCTAGTTCACGCATTGCATGCTCAGTCGTAATATGTTAAAATGTTAATGTATTGATGTATTGATTGATTGAAATTGTAATTGGATAATCAAATTGGGCGTCTGCCGAATCGGAGGACTCGTCCTCATATTATAATTGACCCAGACGTGGGGTGGTGGATCTCCGAAAGGGGGTTCACGGGAGCAAGTGTGTCCCGTGGTTCAGCTAACCACATATGACATCAGGTTACCCCAATCTCCAATGATCGTTAAAGGTTTACTAAAATTAATTGAATTGATCATATGTTGCATATTTGATGGTTGACGGATAAATGGTTCAAGGAACCATATTGATATTGTTATTGATGGATCATGAATCCATATTGCTATTGTAATGAGCAAGTCTCATATTGATGGGGACGGATTGAGGAAGTCACAAAGGGGGCTTTCGATCATCAAACGGCAACAAGTAAGATAAATCTAGCATGGACACATATTGATATTGAACATTAGGATGCCTAATGTATTGAGTGTTGATATTAATCATTGTTATTGATATAAAAATGGTTAAAGTTCCAAGATATAACGACTTAATCATTATTGTATATTGATATATTGATATTATGTTTACATTGATCATTGTTATTGTTTGTATTGTATTAAAGCATATAAAGTATGATATGTTAAGCATTGAATTAAGGTAATTGTATCATGATTAAATGACCAAGAGTTAAATAACCCTAAAGGATGACAAGGTGTCATTCATATGTTATGACTTACATACTGGGCGCAAGCTCATGGGATGAATTTCTCATGCACGTATCCTGCAGGTGGTTGATCAAATTGATGATCAATGATGGATTGAAATCGATAATCAAGCTCATGATCGATTGACCTTGGACATGGTGAAGTTAAGTATATGATCTCTTATTTAATTGTTATTGAGCTTCCGTTGATTGATATTAAGCCTTAATGTTATATTTATTCTTGTTGTAGGTCAAAGATGAAGAAAAAAGTTTTGTATCACTGTGACGTCTCGGGAACCATCGATCCGCGTGTCGAATATCAACTCGGTCGCATGCGAGGTGTCGTTCTCGAGGCGTTACAACGTGTTGAATGCCCCCTCCAACATAAAGTATGTCTCGTTCAGTGGCACGAGCACCCCCTTCGTCTTGTCGGGGGAACTCCGTCTTTAGGGCCTCGTAGGCCGGGCCGAGCAGGAACGTGAACTGCGTCCCGGAGTCCACCATGGTCTGTCCGGTGCCGATGTGGTTCGGGACCAGCACCGACTTCGGGATCGGGAGGATGCCGCTGGGATGGCGTCCAGCTGCACGAAATAAGCGACACAGTCAAAATAAGGGAGTGGAAGGGACATCTGGATGAGCGGGGTGTAGTTTAATGTGGGACAAAGTTGGAACTCTCGTCGGCTGCGATGTCGGACGACATCGCCAAAGATGAGCACGCTGGAGGAGTCACGGTCTGCGATGCAGTACGCAAAGCGGGCGTGCCGGTCTGGGTCATGAAGGATAGAGCGCCATGGTTCATGCCCAGTAGGCCCGCGGCTCTAGGGTCGTTGTCGGTTGAAGAGTAACTCGTGGCCATGCAGTCGAATACGGTGTGTAGGGGCGACGAGCTGCCGACAAGGAAGGAGTCCGAGACGGCGCTCCCTCAGAGGTGGAGCCGTTGGCATAAGAAAGGGACACATGTCAGCGCTCGCCGAATTGGGGTGAGGACCCGGGCGTGTCATAGGCGGGCGAGACTGGGAGGTCACGGGCGCACTCGGTGCAAGTCAGGGATGAGCAGCTGACAGCGTAGGAAGACGAGTGGCGCGGGTAGAAGAAGGGTGGCAGTGATGTGGCGTTGGCGGCCAAGGATGAGGCGTTACAAAGGTGCCAGGAGAGTTCGCTGCCGGTGTCGAGGACCATGGACATGTTCTGCGGCGGGGAGCCGACGGAGAGCGTGATGATGAGGCTAATGTTGTGGCGGAAGACGAGCTCGTTGGGAAACTTGGGGAGGAACAAAAAGGAGACCTTTTGAGCTCGTAGGGGCAGCGCGAGGAAGGAAGAAGGTGTCAAATTCGAAGATGGAGCAGCAACAACACTGCTCAGTGTTGTCCTTCTATTTGTTCCATGAGATTGTGAGGTGAAGGGATAGAAGAGAAGAAGGAACATAAAGAAGAACACATTAATGGAATAACATGCATTGTTCATGATGGATATTTACTTGGTATTGTTATGTAATGGAAGGGGAGGAGGAGAAGAAATAAAATGTATAGACAGTAAGAACTAAGAAACTAAGCATAGGAGAGAGGTGAGAGAAAGTGATGTGATAGCTAAGTTTTGAGCAAAAGTGTGGTTTGTGGTTTGGTTGGTGACTAGTGTAGTGGAGCAGGAAGGGGTAAGGCAGTGACCAGTGTCATGTTAATGCAAGTATGCAACATGAGGTTGTATTGTATGTATATATATGTGGAGGATTGATACATAACCAGATAAACTTGTTAATCTTAACCACTCGTGGTTTCATATTAATTTGTGTAACGCTCCCAACCCCATTCAAGAAATTATTCGCTTTGGGTTCTAAAGATGGCCTCTACGAAGTCTCTTTGCTCTGCATGATCCTTAGGCCCTCACGGTTTTCTTCCAACGCGTTTTGAATGGTGAAGATGATGGTCACTTATAAGCCCATGATCACCTCCGTGTTTTGCCCATGTGAGACTAAACCCTTGGCCTTGCCTTGGGTCCTTACATTCTTTCCCTCTTGGAGGCTCAACGTCCTCGTTGAGTAGTCTCACATGGTTCAAGTGAGCACGCGAGGTTGGCTCTGATACCAATTTGTAGCGCCCCCACCTCATTCAAGAAATTGTTCGCTTTGGGTTCTAGAGGTGGCCCCTACGGAGTCTCTTTGCTCCGCATGACACTTAGGCCCTCACGGTTTTCTTCCAACGCGTCTTGAATCGTGAAGAGGGTAGTCACTTATAAGCCCATGACCACCTTCGTGTTTTGCTCATGTGGTACTAAATTCTTGGTCTTGCCTTGGGTCCTTACAATTTAGTAGTGAGATTGAGGGTTTATAAGTTTCACTATGGAATATTAGACTTTGATTTGAAGAAGTACGTGATAATTTCTATGTTTAATAGTTAATATTTGCACAAAAGGATCATAATACATTGCTAAGTATCTTCTTCTAAGTTCTATTTATGTTGGATCTTTTTTGCTAGGCCACTCGGGCGATTTCTTCAACCTCTGAAATTGGTACCTCTTGTTGAGGTCAATGCCACATCAAATCCAAAACACATTGATGAATGACGACAAGGAAATTGGCTCCTCTGCACCTAATAACTAAATGTATGTCAGATGCCCGATCAGTTCACTCTGCACAGAAATCACAAACACCGGACCTGAATGAGTACTTGGGCAATTAAGAAAGTAACGACACTATTTGTACAAAAAAATTTGAACAATATTCATTTGTACAGAAAGTATATATATATATATATATATATATATTATATATATATATATAGTTTCTAGAGTTGTAGATACCATGCATCTGCAAATCAAACTCCCTTGTTGAGCTACCCAAGAAGGTATAAATGCCCTTACTGTGATTAGTTGCAGTTAGCAGTGTTGTTGTTGCTGCAACAGGATGAGGAGGCTATGCATCCTTTTTTTATGCACAATTGACAAATGTTGAATACTTTATAACTATGGAGAACTTAAACAAAAATGGATGAGTATTTTGATGTCCTATCCAGGTTCATAAAAATAGTAGAAGTATGAACATGTGATGGTATGACAGAATTTTTACTATTTTTTAGTTAAAATTTGAACTCGAAATAAGCTCACAATTTCAAGAAACTGTTCTTAATCATCCCCACGGAGACTAAAATATTATAGGAGATATTGTGCACCTTATTAAATCTTTTGAGAATTTTTTATGTAACCATTATTTTTGCGAGGTTAATATGGCAGCAGATCGCGTAACAAACATGGATAGAGAGGTAACTGTCGATCATTTTTGGAGAGATCGCCCTCCTTCGCGAATCTCTTATATTTTGTATATTGACTCTAGCGGTTTAACAACACTTAGATAATTTAGCTTCCTTTAAAAAAAAGAAACTGTTCTTAATTGGGATTACACTTTTCTTCATCTTTAAACTTGAATCTTAGTAGAAAGAGAGTGCATTCTAAAATTTCAGAAATCTTATTGTAAATGCTTCTAACATTCATTGACTTTGAAATTTTGCAAATGATCTTTTATAATAATAGTTCATGATTATTTTGACCCAAAAGAAATAAAAGATTATCTGCTTTTATTCAATGCATCATCTCATAGGGGTTTCTAATTGGCTCAATAAAAACATTCATGCACCCCTTGTAAATGCTGTCCCATTTCGAATTAAATTGATGGTTCCATCATGAATAATTACCGAACCATTTGCTAGAGGTTGCACAAACGAGTGGTGCCAATGGGTCTCCTTTGCTTGATGGATTTCTTTCTCTTTTTTAAGGATTCATGTGAGCTAGACACAGTGATTTGGACGTACCATGGTACAATTAAGAGTGTTTGTTTGAATATAGCGTGGACAGATCTGAAGTAAAAATAAAAATAAATATCCATAAAATTATACTGAGTGCAAAAGAAACAACATTAAAAAATATTTCACTATGAGCAAATAATTTCTACCAAGAGTTCCACTCATTTTACCAGAAATTACTTCCATGAAAATTTTCGAGTACTACGAAAACAATAAAAAATAATATATAAAAATGTATTTATCCTCGTGCATAAAAAGAACTCATATATCATCACCTTTTTTCTCATGTTTGATAAGTTTAGGTATAAGGTACAATAATTAAAATCACATCAACAAATGAGATATAACTCTTGCAAGCAGCAAGTCAAGATGGCCGAGTTGGTCTAAGGCGCCAGTTTCAGGTACTGGTCCGAAAGGGCATGGGTTCGAATCCCATTCTTGACAAATTTTTTAAATAAATTCTCATCCACTTGGTTCTGAATTTTTTAGACTTTTTAATGACACAATTATTCACAATATACGTTTATAATCACATTCGTGGAATGTATATATCATTTGTTTAAATATTACAAAAATCACATATAAGCCAAAGTAACGTAAGAATTAATTAAATAAGGATCAGACTTACGGCTAACTATTTACTTGTTGGATATTCGTGTACTTTCACTTTTGATTTTTTAGTGTTTATATGTTGGTTATATGTAAAAAGTTATCACATTATTTTGTCCAACCATAAACAAAGGAGATGGAGGTAAGAAAAATATTATATGTACCCAAAATTATTATACGGTACTGGTAAATGGTATTGAGTTAGTTAATAATGTCTTATAATATTTTATATTTTAATACTGATAATTTCCCTTGAGATATTTTCACAACTATAGTTTTTATTTATCTTTACATTAGGCACACGATGAGCTTCTTAACACGCATATGAGTAATGGATAAAAGGAAAATCAAGATATTTTAGGCTACAAAAGTCCAATAATGAAAAAAAATTAAACACGTAATTCTATCATTTCATAACAAATTTATTCTGTAAAATATTATTCAAGAGGAAAGCACTTCTCCTGCACATTTAAAAATAGTATGTGAAAATAAGAAAATATATGATTAGCTATTCGTACGTATATGTTTGAACTTAAAACTTCTTAATTGGCAGATGGAATTTTTTTTGCTATAATAATTGAAAATATGAGAGTTTTCTAATAGAGCTACTGAATTAGTTTGTGAAATTCACCAAATTAATTGGATTCAATTGTCAAGATTTAATCGTTTGCGGGATTGAGTTAATATTTGGAGGTCAAAATATTAAAAAAAATAAATTTAGTGAGCTATAAACTTCTAGGTAAAATAATGACTACCGAAAGGAAAACTTATTAGTCCATAAGCTCATTAACGGAATTTGACTTATCTGTTGTTATTTTTTTTGGTTAAATATGTTGTTATATTTAGAAAGACTAGAAAAAACATGTAAAGCACTTTTTCTACTCCATGCGAATACTCATTTGATTGTATCTTAATCATTAATATTAAAATATCTGATACTCTTAAATAAGGAACAAAATATATTCCACGCAATCTGTTAACCACAAAGTTATAATATTCTTTATACTAAAGAATCTACCTATATTATTTCAATTTTATTTCCAATATAAATAGCAATCACATAGGATGACTTTACAAATCATGATATACCCAAGTTTAATCAAGCCATGACTATTTTATTTTCATTCCTAAACATGCATTTTGAAATTACACTTCTAAAACTAGAATTGTTTAGATCAAAATTTTATTCCACAATCAACAATCGAATAGAGATATGGAAGTTTTGTAAAAGATTTTATAAAAACATATAAATATTTATAATTAAATTATATTTTTTTTCATGATACTCTTAAGGGGTCTTCGATATCCAGGACTATTAGCACCTGACTAATTCGGAGTGGAGGGAGAGAGCGGAACGATTTGCCTAGGGTTCGAACTCAGAAATTTCGTCGTCTCTCAACTCGAGACACATTTCTGTTAATCAGGTCCGTTAATCAAACTTAATTTATTAATTAAATTATATGATCGGTTAAATGAAAAAATATTAAAATAAATTATAAAAGATCAAAATTTTGTCAATCTTAGCAAAGTTCACACTGAAGAAGGAAAAAGAAGGAGGGGCCAAATCAACCTAAAGCTTGAATGCAAAATTGGAGAATTAGTGCCACCAGCCTAAAAGGCTAAAAGCAGTGGATTACAATCACGTTCAAACTTCAAACCAAGCATCTGAAGACTGGAATCCTGCAATTATGGCCATGAATCATGATGATAAATAAAGTAAGCACGATGGTGAGCAATAAGAATTAAAGAATCCACATCCAGTCAGCTAAACACAACAACGAATCGCCACTCGCACTGTCCTATCTGTGGACAAATATTAATTCGATCTGCAGAAGAACATTTCTGGAGCAAAGGTGAATTCTTTAACCTGGTTCATACGGCACAGCAAGCTGCCCATTAGTCAATACATCATCAATGGGGGAACGAACTGGAACAAAAAAAAGTGAAGCACAAATTTATGGCCCCCAGTTGATTGGAGAAGACAAAGTAATTGTTTTTATTTAAAATCTCGTGGTCTTTGTGTTCTGTTGACGACAAATGATGAACTCCACCTGAAGTTTAGGAGGAAATAATTCGATTTAGATGGTCCGAAAACTTATACTTTTTTTGTTCTTCTTTTCTTCTACATGGGACTTGTTTAAGCTGTAATATGACAAGGCCTGATTCTTGACCACCTCTGCAATGGCCGTATACCATGACTGAAATCTTCACCATGTGAAGAGATACTTCCTGTGTATATTCTTTTCTGTTGTTACTGCTGCGCATGTCACCGAGTGTTCATTTCATTTGTGTGAGCATATAATATGTCCTTCTGCCGTTTGGCTTTAGCTGTATACAGATATGTTTGGCACGTGAATATTCAAAACTTCTGCATCCCAGTTTCAGCTTGGAATTCAATGCCAAGAACAGGAAAAAAAACCCCTCAATGAGAGAGTGCATAGACATAGTTAGCAAAGTACACAACCATCAATAAGAAATATTTCATAGTTCATACAACACCACTTAACAAGATATGACTTTGAGATAACAATTTCAGTTGTCAATGCCCTAGACAAAACCTGAAAATACAATTTTAATCCAAAATTACTGAGAACATGAAAAATCTCTTACTGTGCTTCAATGAGGATCAGAATAACTCAATAATACATAGGTTACTTACGATTGTTATGTGCTGATGAAGCTTATCAGAACAAATAGCGTGCATCAGCTCAAGCATTTCTCACAAGTGACAAATAAGTACACAGAACTTCCGTGTAACATCAATTTCAATATAATGAGCAATTTTTGCAGTAAATACAATACAAGCACTAGTGGCATTTTGGCCCATCAGAAGATTTGTAGCTTCATCCTTGTCTCAGGAAGAATACCCACACACAGTACAAATTGAAAGAGACTGAAATGAATCTGGAAATGTTGCATTCTTTTTTTTCCTGGGACTATTCTATTTACAGTGAAATGATATCTAATAAACAAGAGTCCCCAATTTATGCACATCCTTTTCTCTCTAGTTTCATGTGTTGTGTGCATGATGCAACTGGAATTGTTGCTAAAACTGGTGATGATAGAAGGGCTGAACTTCTCCATCGCTAGCTTATTTCTTCATCGCCAGCGACGCATTGAACTCCTGCTGGAGACTAAACTTCTTTGTCTAACAGTGGAAGATGAACGAGTTTCTGAGCTTTGTCTGGGAGAGCTGGAAGAAGTTCGTAAGCAGCCAAAAAGGGAGAAGAAACTGCGGAAGGCACGTCCAATTCCTCCACTTTCCCTAGATCGATGACTACCTCTTGATGTCCATGAGATCCTCCTCGGGGCACCATTGTTGTTGAATCCACCATCCATCTCAGTGTAGACAACAGGAAGCTCTCCCGCTCTTCTGCCCCCTGAGAACCTACCCACAGCAAATCCACCACCTGGAAGCCTCCATATTGTAAGGCCGACAGTCTCCTCATCATTGCCACCACCGCTGCCACCAGCAACAGCAGCAGTGGCAGCAGCTTGCTCCTCTCCATCAGTTCCCACAGCACCCCTTCGACTAGCTTCGGTCGGCAACTCATGGCGGCATACAGGACATGAGTTCCGGAGCAAAAGCCAAGGCAAAATGCAATCGTGATGGTATATATGCTTGCAAGGCATCTCTCTGGCTTCTGTACCGATCTCAAACTGATCCTTGCAGACAGCACAGTGGGAATCCGTCGTTATATGGTCGTCAACGATCTCAACTATGGGCATGGACTCAATGGCAGACTTGGATGCCGGTGGATTCTCACATGCTCGATCAATCCCGTTGATCTCAATCTGTGCGAGGTGGTCAAGGAGGCGCTCAAACCCGGAGCCCATCAAGAAATCTGACATGCTCTCCGGTAAGGGGCGCAGCCCAGAACCCGCTCCGTCATCGTAGTACAGCTCGAAACTGCTAGTTGCAGTGCGGTCAGCCTCACCAGCGCCGGAATCCGAAGGTCCACGAAGAACGATGACAGGATTAAAAGGAGAACGATCTCCCGTGGACGACCCACCTCGTTGGCGGCGAAACCTTAGCTCGGGCGGTTGTTGGTGCGGGCGTGCGACAGCGCTGGGGCTGCTATCGCCGTTGACCATGTACATGGCGGAAGAGGGCAACCTCCGCCGTCGTTGCTCCGTCGCACCGGGTGAAGGAAGGCGGTGGGGCGGCGTTCCCACCTCCTCGAGGAAGCCCCCGTCGCAGTCCGGGCAAACGATGGCGTCGTGCGGTCTGATCCTGACGAAGCGGCTGCAGCGGTAGCACCAGTACGACGTCGTCGCCGCCATGGAAAACACCGAACGGAAGAGAAGGAAAGCACAAAGAAGAGGACACCAAGCTAAACCGATCCAAATCCAAGCCCTCTTCCGTAAAGGTCGCAACTTTATGCAAGAAAAACCACCGGATCTGAAGGGAAACTCCTAAAAGTTCGATCTTTTGAAGGAAACACAACGATCCAACCGAAACAAGTGGCCTTCAAATGAAATCCACCGAAAACTATAGAAAAAAAATCTATGGAAATAACAGAAATTGCACAACTTTCCTTCCCCGAAAGGAGCTCCTTTGTCGAATTCGCCGTCGCCGTCGCCGTCGCCGTCGCCCAAATCGCCCGGCGGCAACCCTCGATTTGAGCGAATTGGGGGCGGAGGAGGAGGAATTGGGCGATAGATTTGGGGGAAAACGGAAGGCCTTTTTGAAGCGCTCAACGAGGCGTCAATGACGGATGCGCGTGAGGGCATTAACGGGACGCCTCCACTTCCACGCGTCGCATTCCCATTGGCGAAGGATCTGACGCCGTTAACGAGCCCTACGTGTACCGAGCCGGAAGTGGATCCGAAAACCGGACCGAACCGTTTTGACGACGATCGATCCGGCCGCCGTTTCACCAGTAATAGACTTCCTCTACATTTACCAAACTACCCCTTTTCTCAATTGCTAATTTGCTAGCAGGTAGCTATAAGTTATTATTTAACTCATTTTTTAAAAGCAAAAATGTTGTTTTATTACTATTATTATATCAAGCTTAATTTCTGGAGTTCAGTACGATGTTATATGTGTTGTTTTGAAGCAATTGGCCCAATTTTTTAGTCCAACTTTCCATTAATTAAATTGTTAGTGCATGATAAGCGTATGATATGAAAATTTTTTTAAAAAAAAATCTAAACATTTAATCCGATATAGGTACGAAAACTATACTTTCTATAGAGTTTGCTTAAATGTTATGCAAAAAATATATATATAATTGTCGTTTTATATGCACAAAATCTTTGTTCAATTATCATTGAGATAAATATCAATGAAACTCACATTGGATGATACTCGTATTAATATGGTCACCTATTATATTAATTTTTATTGCAATTATTATCAATTTAATAAAATAAAATATTAATTAATATTGTGAGAAAAAATAAAAATGGAGGTAAGTATTAGATAACACTTCTGAAAAATATAAAATATATTAATAGAAAAGCTATCTCGAAAAATTGTCCCAAAAAAGTAATATGGTTTTTTTAGCTTAAAAAGCCACTAAAACGTTAGTTTTTTTTTTCATGTCTAAGAAATTAAAAATTTTCGATCCATACATATTTCATGGATCAGCTTTACTTCTATCCCACAATAAATTATATTTGTTTTAGTATTTCCAATCACAGATTCAATTTAAATTTAAATTCCTTCTAAGAATTGACTTAATATGAAAAAAACAAACATGTGAATTATCATCAAATTTAAATGAAATGTTTCTGTGGATTAAAACTAATATAATTTCTCATTATTTTTATTCAATATTATATACCATTACTTTGTTATAAATTTTCCATGACCCACGGTATTCTTTATTCTCAAAATGAATGATCGCATACATTATGCTCCACAAATATTGTTCGTACTTAATTATCATCATGTAGTCGTTCTTTTAATAATAACATTTACTTGACTGGAAAATGAATAATTGAAGTACCTATTGGTGTCATCATCCAAAGAATAAATTGTATTTTATGTTACTTGTACAAGTAGTAAATATCATGAGCCGGTCCAAATTTAGCACAATGGATCATACAATAATTAAGTAGGTGAGAGAAGTCCATCGATATATATACACATCATACAAATAATTGAGACCATCAAAGATGATTGGTTGTGATGATCATATCCTTTTGGAGTGCAAATTTGTCTTTGCTCAAATTATAAGACCCTTGTCACTAACGTTACCACCTAAAAAACAACGATCTTTTTTTCTGCTGAGACAAACAAAGCACAATACAATATATGCATTTCAGTGTAATTAATTTGGAAGGGAATTTTTCTAGAAAAATATTCTTGAATTTTGTTAGTGAAAAATAGTAGCGTTTCATATATTTAATGTTTGCAATAAAGGTTAAATTTAGAATATTAATTATTCGCATAATTATGAGAGACGACGATGAGCCAGTAATACAAATATTAAACTCATACTAAGAATTTAGTAAGTTGGTTCAATGTTTGTGTGAATAACTTTTAAATTTACAGTTGTGTTTCATGACTATAATTATTCATATATGGATGTTTTATTTATGTAAGGTACAATTTCTTATATAGATAATTTTTATAATGAATCACAATCAAATAATTAAAAAATATTTTAGATTAAATTTCACACAATATTAATAAAAAAAATTGATTCACACATACATTTAATCCTTAGTAAATATATCAAGCATTTTTTAAGATATGATCATGTTCCTCGATTTTCTTTTCTCTTCTTTTATATTTTCCTTTGGTGATAGTTTAGTAAATAATTGATGATATGATTGATATATAAGAAATGATTAAAACCACTAATTATAGGGTTATTTAATTTCTAAACTTTAAGAACTTGTAAACGCATTAACCTTCGTGCTGGATAATTATTTTGATAAGTACGATTGAAAAATGTTAATGTTATCACATTCTTGAAATTTATTATACTCGGCACATTTTTCAGAATAAATAGTGTACATTATTGCTAACAAGAGTTAACTCTTTCTGAATTGAGATGGAATCCATGGTCAAAACTCAAAAAGATTGTTAACATTTGACATTTTATGTTTTTAATCAAATTAGTAAAAAATGCTAGTAGTATGCTAATATATATATACATCCCTTTTTATCCGTATGGAAGTTTAGTTATTTATTTTATTTTATTTTTTGCATTTTACAGAATTTGGATTTAAATATATGTGAGGCATAAGAATACAATTAGGATTTACCCTATATGTTTTTTCATACATTTATTACATTTTATGTGAATAACTCAAGTAGATCAAGTGACATTTATAATTGTGTCCCTTTAATTATGGCAAACGTTAGGAGCATCATATTAATGATACACAATTAGGTAAAAAAACGTTGGCGCATGCATAACGATCTCTTGACTTTGACTTGCAGAAGTTTCCTCCGAACGAAAAAAGGAAGAAATAAAAAAGCTTGGAAAAGGAAAAGAGTGGTCAATTAGATGAAAACAAATGGATTTTTCAAACTCAAAGTCTGGTATGTCCCCAGAAAGCATTAAACAGTAGTACTCTTCAGCTAACATAATCATCCAAAATGCTCAATAGATCTAATAGGTTAATAAAATGGAAAAGAAAAGAAAAGTGTACATAAACTTTTATCATTTAAAGCAGAGAACCGAGTTAGCTTCTCGCAGAGCATAATTGATTTGATGAATCACATTTTAATTAAAAAAAATGGTTATACTTGGGGTATTATATACCAAAGTATATAAATAAAGATGTAATTGATGCCCGGATTAAAGAAAAAGCAATAATATGTGGAATCGCATTATAAGAAGAAAAACAAAAAAAAATTGTGTCTATGTACTTATATGTACTTCTAGTGTGACTACACACATGTAATATACATATATATATATATATATATATATATATATATATA